>JADNRX010000538.1:0-34941 GCA_015501595.1 Hymenopellis radicata | reverse complement strand
GAAGGAAGATTATACATTTCGCTTTGAGGTGGGTGTAGACGTCCTCGTGACTCAATCAACAATAGATAGTTACTAGAAATTTGTGTGAAACCCGAATCTTACAGGTCTTGCAATTGATTGGCACACGAAAACAAGAATACAACATACATGTTTACTGAAAACTGCAGCAGAATAGATATGTTACAAGGGATATCACAAACCAAAGATCAATACAGACAACAAACACCGTGCGCATTTACCCGTCGATCTTCCTAATCGTACGCTTCTCCCTCTCCCAACAACCTTCAACAGACCCTCATTCTCCATACTCTTAATAACCTCCATAAACTCCGCCACATCACCTTGATGCTACTCTGCCCCCCAAGCGCCTTGATCGCGTCCGCCCACTTGATGCCCCTCGCGCCACCCGAGCCATTTGAAACATTCAAAATCTCCTTCCTCATATCGTCTCGCAGCTTCCTCTGTCCTGCCCAGTGCCCGTGTTGAGCATGCCCATATCAATCTTGCCATCCTCGGGTTCATGGCGCTGGTCCTGATCACCTCCCGCATCAGTCTGTACGCCTCTTTGACGTCTTCGACTTCCACAAAAGGCGGACAGGCGCATGCGCGCGTGGCCTTCAGAGAGACGGATCATGCTCTCTAGCTGTCGGGTAGTGGCGGTGATGCGCTTTTCGCTTGCACGGGGGTCGTCGCCCATGTTGCGCATCTCGACGTAGAGCGCACGAGCTCGTCGCCTGCGTCGTCGGTGATCTGTGGATGGACCTTGTTGCGGGCGTAATTGATATAGGCTGATAATCCTTCAACAGGCTGCCCAAAAGGTGTTTGAATAGAAGATAAGTTTCAAGCTGGAGGACTTACCAGAATGTCCAATTCACTAGACTCCGGGGTATCTTCAAGATATAAGCCAACCAGATGCTCGGCGAGACGACGGTCGAGTTGCTCGTCTACCTGGTCGAGTACCAGATAAAGCAAATCGAATCGTGATATCAACCACCCTTAATTCCCTTATTTGCCTAATAGCCTGTCACGGATACCTTCATATTTGCCTAACAATGTGTCCATGGACAGTCTGTCCACCAACACCTATTTGTCAAATAGGCTAATATTCGCAGCTTAAAAAATCAACAGACAAAAGAGAGGCTTGAACCTAAGACCTCACTTACTCTCCCTGGCAGAACTCATCAACCACTAGGCTATAGGAGCTATATCTTGCAGTAGGATAATTGCCTTATCATCACTTTAGATTCTCCGGCGCCGGTAGGAATCGAACCCTAGATCTCGGGTCAAAATTGTAACCGGCGCATGGCTTACCGTCGACCTACTGAGCCACAGTAGCTTCTCTAGCACCTGTGGTAGATCTTACAAGTTCCTAAGTGATTCAAATGGCCTCTGTCTTGTACCGCTCGTGGTGTGGCGGATGCCAGGGTTTAATCCAGCTCCTACAGCTTTCCCTCAGTTCTCCTGAAAGATAGTAGCATATGCATATTCATGTATCTACAGGTACGGTACTACACGCATCATCGCACCCACCCCAAGTCGCGTCTTCCAGTTCAAGTTTGTGGTGGTGGTGTGGCGCCTCCGGATGATCTTGGGTCATTGTCGTCGTGGTTGGTGTCGATGTCGTCGATTGCGGCATTGCTGTCTTCGTCGTGGCTCATGACACCATTATCGTGCAGTGGCCGTCGTGGTGCAGTTGTTGATGTAGTCGGTAGACCGTCGTGGTGGTTTTGCCATTTGGTGCCGCGAGGAGAGCGTGGTTGTGGTCGTGTTGGGCTCGTCATTGCCGGGGTGGTGACGGCGTTCTCATCGCCGCCGCGCCGTTACTGTGAGTTTGTCCGTGAGTTATATGCTACAAAGAGAGAAAAAGACGCACCTTCAGGACGCCGCTGCAGCAGACAGCGCGGCGTCGAGTTTACGAATCTTAAGAGCCTCCGCAGGTCAGCATTATCATCATTAAAAATTTGCAGCGTCGTTCGACGGCTTACGCGTCTGGCAGGGCCGCCGGGCTCTTCAAGCCCGCAGTTCCTTGGAAAAGGCCAAAGCAAAGAGGTAGAGTGAAGCAGGAGGATGCTTAGAAGACCTGCGTCCAAAGTCGGGTCTTTGGCGTCGAGGCGTTGTGATGGTCAGATGGAGAGCCCACCACCCATAAGGCGGAGTTTGAACTACGCGATGGGACAACGTCGACGAGGGCAACAGCCTGTCAGTGAACTCATGAATGGATGCTGAGAACGCTATTGAATCCCCCCATTCCTCGTTGCGCCATACAAAGACACTTATTCGAAATTCAACAGGGTATACAATCCAATGTGCAAGAAACCGATAGATAAACAATACACATCATAATTTCGACATCGCTGGCTGCATCTTGCTCAATAATGCAGACACAATCATTTTTCCCGAATCTTTGTTTATCGCCAGAAGAGAATCATCAGTTCACGGTATACCTCGCGAACGGAGAGTCTCACCTCACAGCCTAAAGTCGTCACCCTTCCACCAAAGGAGACGGACGTGCTTATGATGCGAATCCGAGCACCGCTACCCGCAATGAAGTATCAGTACTGATACATAATAGACGACGGGGAAGACGTACAGCGATGCCGGAGAATGAAATTGGACAGTCAATTCTTGTGTGACACCTACTCATCCTTGCATGAGCCCGGGCCCCAGTACAATGAGCGGCGTACTACAGCAGCTACACGACTATGAGGATCACAATCCAGGAACAAGAACAATTCACTTACTTCAACTTGTCGATCAAATACGCGATGCATCCGCTGTCTACCCGCGGCGTTCAACAGTCAAAACGCGGAAGAATCGTCGTTGCTTCCATTCGGCCATGATGCTCTAGACTCCGGTCAACAGTTAGGTCGACGAACTTCACGTTCTTTCCCGGCTTGTAGCCAAAGCACTCCGAGTCCCCGACTGCGTATGAGAAAAAGGTGATGTAGTTCAGTTACTTAACGTAGTCGGGGGCGTTTCCAGCGTTAGATGATATGTCTCCCTGGTCAGGCAAAGACGCAGGGTTCCACCCAGATGGGTGTTGAACTTGCTGATGTTGATGCTCTCGCTCGAGAAGAGGATGAGCTGCACAGCCAAATGTGACAAGAGGGAAAAGTTGACAAAGGTCTCTTCGGCGCGCTCTGGGTGCTCGTCGTCGGCGCCATCCGGCGACGGGACGGGCGACTCGCGCGAGTACTGTCGGCGCCATTTTTATTGTGGATTTAGGCTTTACTGGCGATCTAGTAGTAGGCTGATGAGCCGGCGAGTTGGAGGTGGACGCGTATATAATATGGACGCACGATTTGTCTTTGAGGAGGGCCACCTGACCGGCGGAGACGTAGAAGCCACGCTGCCTTGTTTGAGCAAAAAACTTGCGATTGTCGACTGCGAATACTCTTGCTGAAAGTTCTTTCTACTATTATAAGTAATGAGCGAGAATGGACGCGCCTTTTTCTTTTCCCCAGGAATGACAGGGATCTGCTTCTCCAGTTCCGTCAGCAGCTGCCTCGTTGACCAGTGTCCAATACAAGACTGTTTATATCAAGTGTTATATCGAGACAGATTGTCCGGAGCGGTGGCTGTGGTACGATGGGAGGAGGTGTGGGAGAGTGGGTGTCGTCTCCTCCAGCTCTTCGCCTGACGCATCGTTTCCGCCCCTAATCGTTGTCGTTCATCGTGAGGAAAGTGCTGGGAGGATAGGGCTTCTGTCGTCTGGGAGGAGGGTGGTCGTCTGCAGGCAGCCTTTCCGGGAGTAGGGGCCAAATTGAGGACCGTGGTGGTGGTAGGAGGGAGAGAGACCGTTCGACGGATCGGTCATCCGATCATCCGTCGGCAGCGAAGATGGCGCCAGTGAGGGTATGTATGAGCAGCGTCGTTGTCGCTGGCTATCCTCGCTTCTGAAATTTGCAAAAGATGAACAAAGGCCGGCGACGTTGGGTAAGCGGATGAGTGGCTGTTGGTGTCGGTCATTGGCGCGGGATTGGTGACAGACTAGAGGGAGTTTAATGCGAAACGGAATGAGAATGATTGTTTAAGACGTACCGGTGCGAGGAGACTGTAGCCGTGTTGTGGGAGCGGCAGTTGTCCAGCTGAACTCCAAGCACTCGAGCTCCTTGTGCTGTCTAGCATGGAGGCTTACACGGTTGTTTGGTGTTGAAAAGGCGGCGGGGACGTCGTCGTACACGTCGCTTCAAGCCCGCATTGGATAGAGCGGCCTCAATGCGAGGACTTACGCGTGTGTCGTGGTGCCATGAAGAGCGAGCCAGGAGAGTTTTGTTCCAGATGGAGCCGACGCAAAGTCGGTCTCCCCGGTCACGGGTTTCAGACACCAGCCCTATCGTCGGCGTCAGTAGCCATGGGCGTTGCTCGTCGTCCTGAGCGAATCGGTCGTCGATAGTGGTGGTGGTAAGAAAGTAAGAGAACGAATCCGGGTTCGCGCTGAACTCGATCGGATTGCTATAGCGTTAATGAGCCCAATCCTCAGATTCTCCAATTCTATCAGACAAAAACTGCTGTAAGTTAGGGAAAATCACAGATAATACTTCTAACTATCTAGAATGATTTCCTGAATTCGGAATGTTGATAAAAACTCTGATCCGCTCGCCCGACGTCGACCAAGCGCTCCAAATCAACCGGTCCGATCATCCGAGTGGTGATCGAGACACTTTTTTTGTGCTCAATCTCACTATCTAACCACCACCATCTCGCGACGCCTGGACCCCGACGACTCGACCTTGGGACGCAGGTCTTCCAGGCGTCCTTCTCCTTTTATTCACCTTGTTTTCTCACTTTTTTTCGTTGATATACGGGCTTGAAGAGCCCCGGCGGCCCCGTTGGACGCATAAGCCCTCTGACGAGGCCGCAAATCTCTAACGACGGCGATGGTGGCCCCGATGACACTCTAGAGGAATGTTTCTCCGACGCCGCGCTACAGGCGGCGTCGTCAAGGTGCGCGTACTTTTATGCCGTATTTTAGTACTGACTCACTTTCAGCAGGGCGCCGCGACGACAAGGACAAGGACACTCCCACCACGACAACTACTCCACGACGATGACTACGTCTCCCTGATGCCGACAACCCCACACCACGACCACGACATGCCACCACACGCAATCGCGACACTGCACGATCACAATCTCGTCACGCCGACGACAATGGCACCACGACCACGGTCTACCCACTACAACGAACAACTACGATCTCATCACCATGGCGACGACGAGATTTTAAAATGAAGGAAACGGGCCCGCGGGACGCGTAAGCCCTCCAACGAGGCTGCACCTATCCAGACACGAACTTGACAGCAGCACCAGGATGGCAGCACTACCGCCATCTCACCTCGCAAAGACGACGCCGTTAGGCCAATGAAGACTCCCCCCACGATGACGCCGCCACAATGACGCTGTTTTCAGTCGTACTCTTATATTGTATCCCCTCGCTAGTAAGGTGCCTCGGGAGGTTCGAATCCTCCGAGGGGGAATTATTCTTGTGCACGGACCATGGTCCGTGCGCGCTGATAACGTATGGACACGCGGCTGCTTTTTTCTCAACGTCCATCAACAACGGCTGGCCAGCAAGGTACGTATCTTATAAACTCAGATTCTCACTCTGGACGAAGAAGACATGCTAGCTATCGCGAAGCTGGATCGCACCGAGAGGATCAACGCGAGCCCGGATAAAAATGATATCTTCATGGGATGGAAAGATGAATTGGTGGTCCGTGCGGCAAGGTCCGTGCGCGATCGCGTCATCGATCAGGTGCATGTTGGATTTGGCCTTTTCTCTCTTTGCCATCTCGATCTTGCCGAGCCCACATCGACGTCCTCATCCTCCGACCTACTGCTCAGCTTTCACCTGTGAGACCAGGTGCGCAGCCTGACGACGCCATAAATGGACATCCAGCGGGACTCGCCGACCAATAAGACTCTGGACGTTGCGCGATGCAGGACAAGCATGGGTACGTGTAGTCGTCTGCCTATCCGAAGGCGCCATCTCACTGATTGACAAGACCTCCACAGCAGCTTGGTGGGCCCGGTTTGACAATACGCTTCCTGTGAACTTGTCGACCTATCGACCTATCCAGTTGAGACCGAGTTCAACTCGCGTTCTGGATCAACATCGAACGCAAGCACGAGCCAGTCGTCCGGTGTCTTTCGCAGCCTGCGACGTGGTCTGCATGTGCGGGCACATACAGAGGTTCCGACCATGAGTCATCCACTCAAGGACGTGCCGTCATTCAACGATGCGACGCTAGGAAATGGTGTGTTTATTATGCGTGCCCAAGGAACATTTTTGACGAAGGTGCGTGTTTCGCTTTCATCATCTCAAGCCGTCGTTGACTCGCCTCGCACATTTCAGCCGCCAAATTCATCACGTCGGGATTACAAAGCGGCCACGGCTCCGCTCACTCAACGTCGCTGCTGTCTCCATTGACACGGCGAGAATTGGATTTATCATTCGATATCCCCCTCGCTAGTAAGGTGCCTCGGGAGGTTCGAATCCTCCGAGGGGGAATTATTCTTCGGTTCCCGTGTTCGCACCCAACGCCGTACGATTGTGGATATGACTCATACGAGGACCCGAACAAGATGTCTGTGGGTTGTTGCAGACGGTGACTCCGGAAGGTGCTTCGATGAACAAGGTGGCTTCTGGACATCGAAGTTCAGTCCGAGGCGGAAGTCGACGAAGCGATCCGAGTCGCAGCGGATCTGAACATCATTATGCTTGACAACATTGAGGGCACCGAGCTGGTTAGCGTTGCAAGGAACTTGAAGGAGAATGACAGGGCAAGCAGATCTTCCCACTCGAGACTGGCAGGCAACATTTTAGAGTGTGAACGGTAATACGGAATGGTCTCTGATTACGCGTGGTCCTAGGCCGAGTATATCCGATTCGGTGTTGATCCCGCCCGTGTTAAATGTCGTTCCTGGGAACGATTTGCATGTATTTAATGGTTACATTAGTAACACATATTAAATAATACTGGTATTAACTGTTATAACATCAGTTACTTATCCAGATCAGTCTGTTTGCAAGAGACAGAAATGTACATAGTAATATTGCTCAACAATACTCTACTGAAGGGCCAGAACAACATACCGACAGTTGAGTTGTTTAAAAGAATTCAGTGCTAATGCAGGTTTTCCAAAAGGAAGGATACCTATACTGTAGATATTAATTCAATTTGTCAGTCATGAGTACGCAAGCCAAAATCGACGAAAAGTCACAGCTGTCGCAGTGAAATTCAAAAAGTCCTCGGCAGAGCCTCTACCAGCCTCCGCTTTGGCAATTACCATCAATGAAACCATAATTTCATCAGATCAGTCATAGGTCACATGGCTCGATGAATTGAATAAAAGCCTACAGTACCTCATACTCATGCATGCAGATATCTGCTGAATGTACTCAGATCCAGACCCGTACCCCATACCCCTACTATCCATGCATTCAGATATCTGCTGATGCATGCAGATATCTGCTGAACATATGCAGACCTGTACCTATACCCATACCCCATACCTTGTACCCATACCTGTACCTATACCTGTAGATACCTGCTGAACATCTGTAGCATGGGTATAAAAAAGGCTTATTTGGCAAATATCTGTCTATCTAAAAAAGAAGAAAAGCCTTATTTGGCAAATAGCTGTCCATTTAAAAAGAAAAGAAAGCCTATTTGGCAAATAGCTATCAATCAAGAAAAAGAAAAAAATTCCTATTTGGCAAATACATGTCGACTATAAGTTAGATTAATTTGTCAAATAAGTGTCGGTGGACAGACTGTCGATGGACACACTATTTGGCAAAATCCTAGGTATCCGTGGACAGGCCTATTTGGCAAAAAAGGTATTTATTGGCTGATACCCCATGTCAATGAATTAACAGCCCCGTGTTGTCCACTTGTAGTCGCTCGGTCTCGTCATCTACCCCAGCACCCGTCCCTCAGATACCCTCCTATGTCGTCCAAGGCGAACATGACGGAGGCTTTCATCTCCGCATTCGAAGGCAAAGATTCCAATGATTCACCTACACCAGAGCTCAGGTCCAAGACATCCAACAAATTGTTGAAAGACCAACCGCCACCCGTCACTACGGCTGCGCTCCATAACCGTGCCCGACTACTCCAAATATGGTGCGCGCAGAATCCCAACGATGACCAGCCAGCGGAAACGGCTTGGTGTGAGGTCGGGTTGAGTCAGAGACGACGCAGAGTCGGTCGCGAGTGTCAGGCGAAATCCTTGTTGTCGTTGAGGAGACGATGCACAGTCGAATCTCCGTGACCATGGCGGCGACTCAAAAGTCGGTCGCAGGTGCCGTAGACGGCTACAGTATCGTCGGCCACGAGTATGTAGAAAGTAGAGGAAAATACGTACCTCGAGTGCTGCTGCTCGCGTCGCCGTATATGGTGAGCTGAACGTCAAAGGAAAAGGCTAGGTAATGATGGGTTAACAGAATGAAGTATTGTGGTTGAAGATGCACCCGCACCTGCAAAATAACCAAGTCGTTCTGGGCTCAAAAGTCCTCCGTTCAGCGCATACTCTTCTGAAGCCTCTCGACGTCGTCATCGTTGCCATCGCCATCAACTCGTTGATCTGCAGCCTCGTTGGAGGGCTTACGCGTCCAGCGGGGCTGCCGGGGCTCTCCAAGCCCGCAGACATTGTCAGAGTTAGACCAGACGGAGACGACGCAAAGTCGGTCTCCGTGACTACGCGCGACGACTCAAAGTCGGTCGCAGGTATTGACTGCTGCCGTTTCAGGGTTCCAAGGAGTAAGAACAATGGAACAGACAGTGCCAGGACGGCGTCGAAGGGTGTCGGGGTTGACGAGGCAAGAAATGTCTCGATGGTGGTGGTCAATGGGAGAGTAAGATTGGGAACAGTCGTTCGATCACTGTTCGGATGCTTCGGATCGGGCATCCGATCGTGGACGGAACGAGCTCGTCGACGCTCGGGACAGCGACGGCGGGCTCGGAGCAGAGATTCAAGACGGTGCCATAAATGTAGTCAGGCCCTGGGGCGTTGAGAGGTAACAAAAACTAGACCACGTACCTGCATCTTCCTGCAGCGGACTGAACGAAAGATGTACAACAGGGCGGGTGTGTCCTTTGAAATATTAGGGCTTTCAGTGAGAAATAACAGCTAGCACATACCAGACGCTACGAGTGGCGTAGACTTGGGAGTGAGAGCTGGGAGGCAAGGCACAGAAAATGAGGATGACGGTGGTGGGAGAAGGGAGAGAAACGACCCGATTGCTGTCTGGATTGTTCGGAGAGAGCTCGTCATGAAGGGGGCGTCGGACACGATGATACGGAGGACCTGGAAACCAGCAATTGGGCCATGTCAGAGACGCCCAAAACAAGAGCGAGATAATACTCACAAGCAGGGACAGTGACAATGGCGTGGGTGACCTTCTCGCCAAGGTATGCCTCAGCAGTCTCATTGGATATCCTGGTCGTCCATCTTGCGGTCGACGAGGCGCTTTGCGTCGGGGTTCCCTGGATTTGTCCCGGAGGCAACGATGACCGGTCAGCGGAAACGGCTTGATGATAGGTCCTGCAGAAAGCCAGTAGAATAAATACGGGTAGGAGAGCAAATGAAAAGACAAAATTTGGAACAAAATGAGAACAAACTATGTACGCAAATGAAAGAGCCAACGAATGAAAAATAGACGTACCGAAGACATCGCCGCCAGCAGACGACGGCGCCCATTCCACCTGCTCCCGCTGTTGCGGAACTGCGCTGTCTTGACGTTGACACGGAAGTCAATGACGCCGTATCTGTCGCCCGTCGTCAGGGGCTTACACCACCATTCATCCTAGAGTCGGCTCATCTTCCACGGGTTGGAGTCCGGCTTGGTGAGAGAGAGGGAGGAGATCACTGATCAGAGGAGACGACGCAAAGTCGGTCTCCGTGACAATGGGCGACGACTCAAAGTCGGTCGCGGGTATCGCAAATGACGCCGTATCATGGCTGTTGATAGCCGTGGTCGGGGGTGTCGTCCTGAGGTTTGTTGGAACTGATGGTGGTGGCAAGAGGGAAAGACAACGATTCCGAACACTGTTCCGAATCGCGGTCCGAATGGCCGCCGCCAAATCTGGCGAATGTTGATGACGATGGCGGGTGAACGAGACGCTGGGGTGTCTTGTAAATTGGCGAGAGTAGTGTAGGAGTATATATCAATATATCTACAAGTGTCATGGAAATTTCGTGGGTAAGACTCACCAAGTTGTGCAACACGTACAAAGTCATTGTTCGAGCTTGAACAACGATGAGAGTGATTTGGTACCACTGACGGCTATCAAGTTTCAGCTGTAAAATAGCGACAGAAACCATGTAATCCATGTCTGGAACAAGATGGAGTCAGCCTGGTCAGTAGTAACGAGCAGAAAGGCTTCATATCTTGCATTTCGGGATGGGATACTTGCCATGTAAGGCCATTTCCCGCTATTCCTTGTTGCTCTAATCCAACTCTATACCTAGATTCGAACTAGATGTATGCTGTATCGTATTCCGATGGTCGATTGTGTACTCCGGGTCGATCGTCGTTGTTCCGAGCAACGTTGAGGATGCTCCGAACGCGATCCGGCAAACGCCGGACAGCGATCAAGTACTCTTACTTGCCATTTCTCATGTCTCACTACTACTACCACCACACGTCGAAGTGCCGTCATCCAGCCACGGGCCTCTGTCTGTGGTCTCCCCATTTTCTTTCTTTCTTTTTGCATCTGGATTCTAAGACACGTCTCCACGGCTTCCAACAGCCGTGAATGCCCAGCGACTCCCTCGACGAGGTTACTGGACAGCGCAACACGCAAGCGCTGTTGCGCCAGGATGACTCGGATGCTGCACATGCTTTAAGCATGGCCTTGGATTAGATTGGGGGCGCCGCGTCGTCTGCTGGCAATGCGGCGCCGTTTGGTGCGTGTTTTTTTCCTTCTATGTTTCTTTATTTTCTATTTCTTGCGGTGTCGCGATGGTACTCACGGGCTCCATTGATATCGAAATTTATTTTACTGATATCTACAGGCCTTTTTCCATCCTCTCGGCGCGCGCATCTCCCCCCAAAAAATGGCAAGTCCATTTGCCGCCGGCACTTGAGGCCACGTCAGCCTCACGTGTCGGTTGGTTTAAATTCCGATCGGTGTCAGTTTGCAACTTGTTCTCATACCACGACATACGTGGACTCCCTCTTCGGCGCTGCTGCTCTGCGCACAGCTGTTGCGTGGTCGGCGCTGCTTTGTGCACGTCACTCACTGGTGCTGTCTTGCGCACGTCGGCACGACCTGCACGTTGCCCTACTCGCTGGTGCGTAGTCAGACAATTCCTTCTTTTCACCTTTCTCATCCTTCGGCTGTAGGGATGATGATACACATCAACGACCTTCAGCACCTCAACGTGGAGCTCCGTAGTGTCCACCACTTCCTTCTTGTTGCTACCTGGTGCGTAGCCAGACAAGCTTTTCCAGGACATGACAATGACCCTCAGCAACCGCCAACACGTCAAGGACCTAGTACGACGACCAGGGCACTGAGGACGAGGACGAGCCCGTCAACAACGACCGCGCTCACACCTAGGACAACGACCGAGGACGAGGACGAGCTCATTTCGACGAGGACCTGTTTTACCGAAGACCGCGACAGGTACTGTACACTTTAATTCAATTCGTCGGTCACGGGTCACAGAGGATCCGAAATCGACGAAAAGTCACAAGGGTCACAGCGAAAATTGAGAAAAAGTCCCCGGCGGAGCCCCCGCCAGCCTCCCGCCGCAGCTCCGCGGCGGCGGCAATTACCATATATGGTAAGTCGACGAAACGAAAATTTCGTCAGAGCGGTCACAGGTCACATGGACCGACGAATTGATTGAAAGTCTACAGTACATCGAGGACGAGCTCATCGCAACAAGGACTGACTATCCACGTCGACCGCAACTATGACAACCATGTTCAAGGCCGATTACCATGCACGAGCAAGGACGAGGACGGCGCCAAGCACCGAGGACCACGACGAGGACCGTGCAGACAAGCATCAAGACCCACGACGAGGACCCTCCACAATGAGACTAGACTACGAGGACCGAGGCCCACGATGAGCACCAACTACGACAAGGATGAGGACAAGCACACCAACTATGACGACGAGCATGCCGACTCCTCGAGAACCCTCGAGGCCACTATCCAGGACACGATCGAGGATATCAGCGAGGACACCATCGAGGGGAACCATTGAGGACATGAGCGAGGATACTGTCGTTTGAGGGATGCGGCGAGGACCGTGAGGATATCTGTTCTAGACAGCGAAGACACTATCTAGGGCTGTCGAGGATGCTGTTGAGGACCGGTGAGGACTCGAGGATACCAGCTGATGTAGAGGATGACCCTCAAGGATGATAGTAGTAGTATGATTGTTACTGTTGATACTGCTATTATTGTATTTGTTATCAATTATGATATGCATTCTGTTTACTTCTCATGCATTTGAAGTGGTGGTTATGCTCTATTTTGCTGATTGAAAGGCAATCAAAAGATTATTGGAAGTGGTTAGAAGGCAGTTGAAAGGCAATTGAAAAGCAGTCGGAAGGTGATCAGAAGGCACTTGAAATGCAACTCAAGACAAGGTTCACGATGACATATGCTTTGAGTCAACTCTGTAGTGCTTCATGGACTATGATAAGGCAGTTTTAAGAGCTTTTTAAGTGCTTTTTAAGTTACCGAAAGGCAGTTTGAAGGCAACTTAAGCTAAGGTTCACGGAGACGTATGCTTTGAGTCAACTTTAGAGAGTCTTTTAAGAGCTTTTAGAATGCCTTAAAGTGTCTTAAGCTGCCTTAAGGCACTCGTCAACGTGAACCTTTGTTTTAAGCGTCTTATTAGCTTACTTATCTTTATTATCTTTTCATGTCTTAAGACACTTTAAGTTGCTTAAAGTCGCCTTAAGGCATATAGGCCTTTCGAGATGACCTCCGAAACATTTGGAATTCTTCCCATGGATACTGCACTGGCTGATGACCTTGGCATTACAACCCTTCCTCCAGTCAAGGTTGTGGGTGTTCCACATCACCGTGACCTTCCAGTGCACACCCTGTCTCGCCTTTCGACTCATCCAATGAGTCAGTATCGTTACCTACAGCTCCGTCAGCGCACTCTCTATCCTGTGCTACCCGTGCATACACATGCAGAATACTCCAAGTTCAAGTTGTTAATCAACAACACGGCCTTCCGGAAGGGACGCGGAAATTATCCCGCACATGAGGCATACAAGGGTGTGGACTTCAATGTGCTTGCCAAGTTCTGGAATGCCGAGGTCAACACTCAGGACCGAACTATCACAGACTCGAATCAACGCTTGTATTACAAGCTACCCGCGCAATTAGAGCTCCATCACAAGAAGACAATCTTGTGGAAATCGAACGCTCGACATTGTTCCTTGGCCAGAACGCCGTCGCTTTGAAGGCGTTTACTGATCTCATTGCCTCTACTGACAATTCAGTCACAACTGTACCTGCAATCTCTCTCGATGAAGAACCCGATGACACGTCGAAAACTGGTATGTTAGTTTACTCACCATTATCCCAATCTCATTTATCACTGCAGTCGACGATTTGCGCGCCTCTCTGCGATCATACGATCCAATAGAACCTCGTCGTGACGTGTCGCAGTCCGATACTGCCAGCGACGCGCACCAACACGACGTTGAGATGACTGAGGTTGATGACCCGTACGATCCATATGCCATGAATGTCGATGTTGGACTTGCTCAGCCCAATTCTCTCTCATCATTCAGCTCCGTCCCCGCTTCGTCGTCTACTCCCACAGTCACCCATCCGAGTCAACCCCAGCACCAGCCAACTCTGGATGTTAGCCATGGAAGCATTGGCATTGCTCGAAATGTTGTTGCCTCTGCGAAGGCTCAGAAAGGTGACCGCTGTGCCGTATGTGTGAAGGCATTGTGCGAGCGGCGTCACACATGCCCTGGAAAGGGCAATCGAGCGAAGTGTGCATGCGTTGGGCATCCACCGTTGAAACAGGCGAGAAGGTTCGGATTTCGGAAGCTGAGATCGAGAGACTCTTGCGGGATCGGGCAGATAGTAACAGAAATATGTAAATTGTAATGGGATGTAGTACACATACACGCAATGTATTATCAGAGACTGATGGAGGCGCATCGCGAGTACTGTCCGGCTGTGCCGGACGCATACGAGCGTGCGCCAGCGAGAATATTGACGCGAAGGCACCAGAAGCGGAGTGACGTTGAAGGCGGGCAGGAAGTGCGAGGCAGCGAAAAAGTCGTGCAGCACCGCTGATGTGCAGTGCAGAAATACACCACAGAAATACACACAACCAACACACAAACACAAAACAAAACAAACACTCGGGACTTCTGAAGTCCCTAATGAACAAGTACAAGGATCCGACCTTATCACTCGTAACGAATTACAACCTTAGTCAAGATCTGGTGACTCAAGGAGGTTCCAAACGGAGGGGTGTGATGTACTTCCTGTACTAACACAAGTGCAAGTTCGAGGGAGCTAGGGGTTCTTAACTTATGGGATTCCGGGGAAGTGGAAGTTCCCGTGGTCTTAGCCGAATGAGGTGACACTCAAGTACACTGAGTCTCGAGGACTAACCGGTTGACTAATCTCGTGTATTCACTCTTTTAACTCAACAGAGTATAGGGACCAAGATCGCCTTTGGGTACGTAAAGATCCGCGGGGCTTGGGTACACTAAGTTGGTCTAAACTAACCACAGGTGCCTGTCTTCTTATATGAATCCGAAGCAGTTGCAAGCGCGGTGACTTCAAGGGTTCTTAAGTTACCTTGTCCACAGCTCTTGTTTCTGTCGTTTAAACTCCGTCTCGGGACAGAGGGACTTTCACAAGTGCTATTCGCAAAGTTCCCGAGTACTAACTCAAAGATCACCAAGTAAAACTGTTACTGGTTCACGGGGTTCTGATCGGTTGATAAACTTAAACCGGGTGGAAGCAATGGTTTCCGAGTCAAAGATACACTGGTATTTCACTTATGCTGTATACGCGGGTGCAAATTAACTACTGACTACGACGTTGTACAGGCCTTTATATACTACAATCCGGGACTATACGGGTATAAACTACTTACTCTTCGGGCCTATGGGACTATGTTATCGGGTGCACTGTATCCCGGATGACTCATTTCGCCTGCGGATTGCGTGCTTTGGGTGGTATTTGATATAACACCTTGTGCTCGCCGGGCTCAACTGGTAGGATGTTCCTTGTGGAATCCAGCTGGTCCGACTCGTCGTAGTGCTGTTACTGGTCTGGGTACTAACTAAGTACCCTTGTACTTAGGTTCTGGTGAAAGGTCTGATTCGTAGCTTTCAAAGGATACCCAACTTGTCAAGGGTGTCTCTGGGAACTACGCCACTATGGTGGTTTTACTGGTTGGTCTAGTCAAGAGTGAGGGACTTGAATTGTTCCCGTTCCTGATTGCTCTGCATGACTCTGCATGGTTCTGAGCCTTATTTAATGCCGGGTCCATGTGACGTACTGCGCCACTCGGAATTAAATGCAAGCCGGCTTGATTCCGGTGAAGTTTCCTGACTCATACTCAGGGACGATACGGGTCCGTAGAGATCCCGATACGTGGTACGTGAGGGTCCATGGGTACACTTGGTACACATTCTGAACAACTTCTGACTTCTGGACTTGTCTTTGAGGTTTTGTCTAAACACCTTGTTTAAGTACTTATCTTTTATGAAGCGTAATCGAGTCGAACTCGAGGCTCATCGGGTTGTAGTAACATACCCGGGCGCATTGAGTATTTGATATTCAGGTACGTTTTAAGGTTTCTGTAGAACGTTACGGGAAATGCCGGGTTTCGGTAGTTCGGTCCGTAGGCGCGTATTGGCCACCTAGGAGTCTCTTCGCGTCCTAAGAGAGTCTCCTGTAAGTCTTTAGCGTAGACTTCTAAGTACTTGGTGTCTTGTTTAGACATGTCTTTCGGTCTAGAGGTCGTACAGAATTCGCAAAATGTAGCCTTTCTGCTTCCAAACTGTACTGTGCGTATCATCTCCCCTTAACTTAGATGATATCGTCCGCGATATCCGTCCGAATCTCCGGAGTATCTTTTCTGCATCTGTTTTTGGGCATACTGGGTAGTATAAAAGGCATCGGGATTTCTTTGATTCCCTTTTTACCATCTATTTTCACCATGTCTAGGACTCCGAAGCCCATCGCTTTGCTTGCTATCTTCCCGAACGCTGCTTCCACGCCAACGAACCCTATTACCGATTCGCTGCGCAAGCACGTCGTTGAGTCTGGCCAGTCTCTTACTAGGGCCTGTGCTAAGGTCTCTGATCTTCCCGATTCTGTTACCGACGAGCTCGCGTTGTTCACCAGCTCAGTCCTCCCTAGGGCTCAAGCTCTGATGGCTACTTTCGAGGACGATAATGCCCCGTTGACGGCGCGTTGTCAGAAGTTCGAGGCTACGGTTAACAAGATCATTGTGCGTCTCTTTCTCTTGCTCGGGTGCTTGCTTATTACCCGAGTTCTGGTCTTCTAGAATCGAAACCCCTCTTTGACCAACCTCAAGAAGGTCGAGGCTACTGCTCCGATGTTAGACTTTGGTCTAGCGTTGCGTAGCTTCTTGGCTTGCGCCGCTGCCACCTTGGGCATCAATCCCCAGGATGGCCGTATGCATATCGCGAATCTATGCCAGCCCTTTATTAAGTCGGTCAATCGTACGCTCAACCTGCATATTCCCGGTTTCGCGGTGGACCATCCTCTGTACCGTGCTCCACCCAAGGAGAGCAAGGCTAGAGTTCGTGTTTTTCTTATTGAACCGGCGACTTCAGGGTACTTATGTCTTCCCGATTTCTATAGGCGGCTAAGAAGGCTCCCAAGACGCCTGAGTTCATTATTGAGACCTCCGATGAGGAGAACGATCAACCCGACGAGGATACCCGTAGGCCTGTTCTTTCTCAACCCTTATTCAGGTGGTCTGATGATGTTGAAGCCATGGAGGACGGTGAGCCTTCCAAACCTTCAGGCGCCAATGTAAGCTCACTTTCTTGTTAGAACGCGTTACTCGGCTGATTTCGGAAATGTCCGCTCTACAGGTCGACGACATGGAACGTGTGATCGTCGGCAGTCGCTCTGCAAACCCAGACAAGCGTACCGGGAAGGTGAGCTTTCCGGTACTGATTCATTCTTTAACGCTAAGTCCTTTCTCTTTCTAGGACTTTGTCTCTGGTACCCGTTACCAGCCTCTGGCCGAGGTAGAAGGTATGGATGTCAATTCTCATCTATACAAGAAGGCATTGAACACGATCGGGACTTCTCAAGGATCTGAGTTGCCACCCCTCAAGCGGCGTTCTGCCCATCAAGAAGAGTCTGCTAAGGACTCTAAGGCCATCAAAGTGGATTCGATCACGATCGATGCTACCTCTTTGGGGTACTTCACGCAAGGTGAGTTTTCCCCGATTTCTTTCATCTGGCTTGGCTGACTTGGCCTCTTTATAGCTGCCCCACTCATTGAAGGGTACCGCAACCAAGTTAACCGTTTGTCTCGTATCTTCGAGTACTTGGCCAAGGATAGCACTCAACTTTCCGATTTATCCCCGGGTAGCATCAAAGCCGAGTCGCAGTACCGGTTGGATTTAACTATCTCACTCAACCGTATTTACGGGGAGATGCAGAGTTTCCACCGTACTGCAGCCTTGTATATCGCTACTGCCCAGAAAATTGGCGTTGCTTTGTAGATGTAGTCCTCGGTATCTTTACAAGTTCCCTGTAACTTCCCTTGCTAGACTTTTTCGTCTGTCTGTTTTCTAGTAGTCTTAGCAAGTCTCCTTATGCTCTTGTTCTTATAGTTTGTAAAGTCACCGCTCTTTAGATAGGCTTCACAATACTAGTGTTGATTCAATTTGTCCTTAAACATGTGTGAAGTCTTGCAACGAACAAGTTTTCAACAACAAATCTATGCCCTTTTTGCGCATTCTTGACTACAGGATAGGGGTTGTATCGGATAACGGGTCTTTGAGATTCCGTCGAATTTTGCTTCCGTTCACGTATAAAAGGTAAGCTTCAATGCGCCATGCCCTATCAAAGCATGGATCCCATTCCCGATTTCTGTAACTTCAAGCTCCATCAACTTCCCGAGTTCGCTCATCCCGAGAGGTCTGCTGGTCGCTATCGGACAGCTATGATCATTCTAGACTTGCACATCGCTGTTCAACTATACCGCGATTTTAATAGTTTCGTGGTCGTCGGGCGTACTGCTCATGGGTTCGGGATCTTGGACCACACCCTGTGGCTTCGAGACGGCATGGAACTTGGGCCAGGTCATGACTATGACTCTCCCTTGTTGCGCTTCGCAATCCGTTCCTTGGTATGTCGTTACTGCTCGGAGTTTTTGCTACTACCCGAACTAACCTTGTGTTCTAAGCAAACCGCGGTTACTATCTGGAATCCCAATCCTGGTTTTTCTTTGACAGAAACTGAGCAACTTTGGGGACGAACGTTCTTCGTTGCCTTAGATGCCCTCGTCAAGCGTTTCTTGACCAAGAACAGGGTTACTATCAGCGGTTTCAGTATCGGCAACTACCTACCGACACCCTTCTTGGACTATGCCGAGTTGCATAGCACGAGGTTTCATGATACCCTTGTCAACTTATCAGTACGTCGGGGTTTCTTAAACTACCCGCTTATTGACTGACTCGCAATATTTAGATCTATATTTAAACTAAATTTACGAATTTTTTGCAAAGCAAATGGTCCGCAACGTCTCGAGAACGAGACGTGCGCGATTATCCTGCCCGATCCGGCGATCCGGGCCGAGTCCCGAAGCGACGCGTCAGCGTCTGATCGAGTGGTCCCTCTCTGTTCTGACGACCACCACGACCACCTGGGGAGCGACGATTGTCGCCCCGCTGCTCTGACGATTGTCAGGCAGCCGCTGAGGTGTGTCTCTGGCTTTGGCTCTGTGCTGAGCCTTCTGCTGCCGTCTCTGCTGCTGTCTCTGTGACGGCAGCAGGCACACGACGACTGGACCGTAATCTGGAGTCCTGGACGACGACCCAGATGACGACGACGACTACAACGACGACTGGATTGCGGCGATGACGCCACGATGAGGAGGAGGACGCGATGCGGTGAGGAGGCAGAGGAGGAGGACGCGATGTGATAAGGCGGATGGATACATCAACAACGACGACGACAACCAGATCTCTTAGCTTCACACGACTAAGATCTCTGATCTTAACGTGTACTGGATGTACCGTATCTTGGTTCCCAGCTTGTCTATGTGTGACAACTTGCTCATCGAGCCCGACGCTCTGAGTGCGCCTAACCGCGAGCTGGTTGAGTGGTGGGAGGATTATCAGAGTCGTCGTTATCAGGCTACGCCTGCTCGGTTCATTCGCCGACACCTTGCACCTCCCGAACCTGTTCCCGTTCAGTTGCGCTCATTCGCTTTGTCTTATGAACGCGGCCTTACTTTTGACTAGCCGTCGTTGATTTCTCCCCTTAACTTAGATAACAAGCTTAAGTCACTCGTTTACCAGATTGTTAACAAGAAATTTTATGTATGCGGGGGTGATATTACAACGACGGGTGTGATCAAGACATATGTAAAGAGGTCCATGGCCTAACAGTCCTCGTATTCTAATTCATCCGTCTGACTGTCTTCTTCGTCTACGGAGTCTGAGCTACGAGTGGAGTCAGTGCTGTCTTCGACTTCACTCTCCTCGGAGTACTCGTTCTTACCGAAGTCGTTCCCTGTGTCTGACCCCTCCAACTCGACATCTACGTCCTCGTCGATGCCCTTGGTCAGGTCATTCTCTACTTCGGCTTCAGACACGGGATCGGGGAAGTCTCTCTGCCAGTCCGATGGGAAGATTTTCCCGAACACCTCCTCCAGAGTCTCCATGTAATCACGAAGCTCCACCGTGCCCACATCCATCATGCTGCTCATGGTGGTCTGTACTTCTTGAAGAAGTTCCTTCTTCGTTACTTCAGATGACCTGACGTCCCGTTTGAAGTGGTCAAGACACGTCTGTTGATTTGCTAACGCCTGCTTTGCCAATTCTTTGAGGGCTTCAGTGACTTGCTTCAGAAAGTCGCGTTGTGCGTCTGCGGCTTGATGCGTGGTGTCGCGCTGGGCGTGAAAAGCAGTTCCAACTAATAGGCTTTGCTCGCGCTGGACTTTGAGAAGTTGACTTGTAAGCGCCATCTGTTTTGTCTGAACCTTAGCTAGGTCGCGAGACGAACGTTTTCCCGAGCGAGACGAGTGTTCTCTTGAAGGAGATCAGCGTTTGCTTGCAGAAGAGCAACGTTGTGCTCTTCAAGTCGCTCTATCTGCTCTTCGGGGAGTTCGCGGGGTAGGTCGTCGGTCCCGACCTTGGCGTCTCTTGTGTCTGGAGAGTCAGTCTCCATCGACCTGTCTCTGGCGAACCACTCGTAGAGACCCATTGTCAGGGGTTTTGACGGCTCTGAGAGTTCTGGTTTGGGAGGGGAGGGGGAATCGGGTGCAGGGGACGTAACCCGAAGGGAAGGGGAACGTAGGACTGGGGAAGGAAGAGCGGATTGAACGGCATCACCCTCTTCTTCGTTGAAGTCGGGTGCTTCCATGTTTACGTCGATATCTTCCGACGTGTTGTTACCCTTGCCAGTATCCTTGAGCTTTGGACTAGCATGCCCTGCTGAAAGTTGACTTACCTCTAGCTCTGGGTGCACTAATACTACGGCCTTAGCCAAGTAATAGTCCAACCAATGCAGAGGGGAGTCAAACTGGTCGACTGGACGGGCCCCGGTTTGAGTGAGCAAAGTCACTGCTTGCGACAAGATACCCGGACACTTCCCCGCTACGTGCTGTTCCAACAGTCGCAGTGGGCTTTTTGCGAAGCGGGTGGCTTGTTCATCGGTGAACGAGTACGCGCAGCAAGACTGCTCGAAGTAGAGGTATCCGAAGTACTGGAAGTCGGGTGGTTCGTCGTCTCCTGGTACAAGTTCTTTTCTATCCAGCTTGTCTGCTGCCGACATGGCATTATAAGCCTTGACCATGACCCAGTCTAACCAGTACTGGACGTTGGGGAATTTAGGAGAGAGGAACGGCGCCACAGTGCTTGGAGAAACGCAAAGTCCAGAATACGCCCCTGTTGACCTGTGCCGTTATCCCAAGCTCGGATAGTGTCGGGATTCATATAGACTTCCCTGGCTTGCGAAGCGGTGAACGGGTAGAAGTCCTCTTCCCTGACCCGATCCCCTTGACTGAGGTATGCGAAGGGTTTCTGGGGGCGGACCACTGGGGAACGTCTTTCCGCAGCGGTTCTCGAGGTCTTCTTCTGGCGTTCTAGCACTTTGGGGTGAAGAGACATCATGGGGCCGATATTTTTGGCTGTGAATCCCTGAGGACTTTAAACGGATTCCAAGACGCCGTCCCGTGACTTCTTTTCACATGCTGCGAATCTACTTCTTTTCTTGATCTATCAGGATCTGCGGTTCTATTTTTATATCCTAATGTTACGCGTACTAGTCGGGAAGGTTTCGTTTTCCCGAAGCTACTACGTTTCTTATTGAACCTTGTTACGGGTCCCTTGTCTGAGTTCCCAAGTCGTATGGGTCAATACTGGGTAACCGAAGTTCCCAGGTTAGAACCCGCATTCTATCTAAAGCTAAACCAAGCTTATTCACACCAATCGTGGTTTTAATAAGTTACATTGGCTTCTGTTTACTTCGCGAGTTCTAAGTACATGTAAAGAAGTCCGTACAAGTCCTCAAGCTAATGTACAAACGTCCCTCTACGGGTTGTCTTGGTCTGGGGCCTTGCCTTTGCCCTTGTCGTCCTTCTTGGGCTTCTTCTTGCCCTTGTCTGCTTTTTCATCTTCTAAGTCCTGTACGCGCAACTCCAACTTTCCGACGCGTTTCTTGAACTGCTTCTTCAGCTTCTTTACCTCTCGTTCCAACTCTTCAATCTTGGCTTGACTGAGTTGGAGGACGGTAGCTGCGCCTGGGATTCGAGTTGTCCCCGCCGGTGTAGATAAGTACTCGGCCTGAGGAATATGATTACCCGAGCGGGGAACTCCTTCGTTTCCACAACCTAAGAACTCGTGCTCTCCTGGTAAGAACTTGTCTTGGTCGGGGGGTAAGAACCCGACTTGTCCTTGTGCCAATGGGTTCTTGACACACTTGATCTTTCGATCTATGCACTCGTCGCAGGAAAAACGTCGGTGTCCCTCGATACCCTTGTAGAACCCGAAGACACACTTCTTCTGCTTGCGTTCGCAGGGTCTGCAAGTGCCGCTAATCCAGCGGTGAACTCCTGTGCTGTTGTTGCCAGCGATAAGAGGTCGACGCGGGTTCTTTTTCCTAACCCGGGATGCGTCCGAAGTTTCTGGGGAGGTATCTCGTTGCTTCTGTTTCTTGGCCGGTGGTCGAGCTCCAGCTTTACCCTTGGCAGAAGTGGCCGTTCCGGGTTCGCTTTCACTTCCCGTAACCCGAGGACGCTTCTTGGTCTTGGACTTCGTCGCCTTCGACTTGTCCTTCTTGTTGGCTTCTGTGGCGCGACCTTTGCCTTTGTCTTTTGAAGACTTAGTCGGTAGAGGGGTTTCTGACTCGTCGGGAGATTCGTCTCGTACCGGCTCGTCTACCTCCATGAAGTCTTCATCGTCGAATATGTCCACCTCTACTTAGTGGGGTCATACTCTTGATGCTAGACTCTTCGTTAATGTCGGGTTTCTTCGCTAAGTCAAAGTCTTACCGCCTTGTCTGGGCCATTAGGGTGTAGACTTCCTTGTGCCAATGACAAGGCTTCGTCTACAAGGTTAAGGCCAGTTGCTAAGTTGCTGCGATGACTTGGCGTTCTATTTCGCAAGACGTGCGCTTGGAACAACTTGACGAAGTCATCGACGTGTTTGTTCCCCACTAAGGGTCTTCGTTGGTAGTCGAGTAAGGTGTAGAGCGACCGGGAGATTCGACTAGGAGGAGTATCTCGCCGAATTGCAGTCTAAAGCAACAGCACGGGTGGTCTTCATCGCTGCCATTGATATACGCCATCCTTTCGTCTACCAAACGCACTCGAGAGTCTGTTGGCGAGCCGCGTTCGGGTGCGCGCACGGGGGGTTGCAAACCCGAAGGTCCAGCTACTGGTGAGGGGGGTCTTGACGCAGGTCTGGGTACTCGTCGAGAACTAGAGCTCCCCGACTGCGTGATTAGCACTACAGGGGTTAAACCCACAGTAGGCTGGGGAAGAGGATTGGAAGGGGATGGGTCGCGGGCTGGCTCGGGTTCGCGTTCGGGTTCCTTCGGGCTCCCCGAGGGTTCACCCATCTGAGCATCTTTCTGGAGTCGGCGGTGGCGACCAATCGGCATGGGCCATCACCTGTGTGAAGAAAATCGCGTCAACCCAGTGTAACGTCGTTTCAAACGTTTCCAGTTCATCTGGATAGAACGAGATGTGTCGGGCTACCGCTTCTAAGACTTTATCCTGTAAGGGCGTGCGAGAATCCGACGCTAGTATGCGTTCTATGGTGAGGAAGGGATCTGTGACTAAATCCTCAGCGAGCTGCTCGTTCAGAAGCCAGTATACTTCTTCGGGAACAGAGTCTTGACCGACGTATAGAAAGTCTTCAGCTTGTTCGTTGGTGGGCTGGCGTGAGCTGGGCTGCATCTTGTGGGCGACTCGGTTGCTAGGTGGGGAATTTTCTGGTCCCGCCCTGTGTACAGCACCTCTATTATATATGTCTCCCGGTGCATTCCGGATCCGCGCTCCTATATGTGGTTTTCGAAGCGTGACGAAGCTTAACGCCACGCTTCCTTGATCGGGTAACTAGGGTCACCAGACTTCTTCGGGGTTCTGGCGACCGTTAACTTTTCTTCCCATGTACTTCCCGAGGCTTTTCGGGTTTCCACTGGCCTCCTGCATCTCACATGAATCTCAAATTTTGAAAATTCTTGTTACTTTTTGGGTGAATACTGTAGTATCCCTCTCCTTTCTTTTTCTTTACATGGCGTCCGCGCCATCTTCAGTCTTATCTTGTTCAAACGGGAAGTCTTGTCCAGACGGGAAGTCTTTATTCCCCTGAACATCCCCGTACTTCTTTAAACCTGCGTTTTCTTGCTACTGTGTTCTTCGTCCCCGCCTGTTAGCGTGACTCAAGATCCACAGTGCTGTCTTGGCTACTTTATCGTAGACTTTACTTACACTATCCTTAATAGCGTGTAACCTCCTGTGAAACTGCTTGCCTAAGTCGATAGGGTCTCTCCTCGAGTAGAAGGGTAAGACACGAAAACCCGCAATCTTCCCATCTATGAGTTCACCATTCAACTCGCATAAAACATAGTTCCCCGCAGTCGTTCTGGTGACTACCGCGTAGGGTCCCATGAATCTTTCCTTGAACTTTGAGTTCAATTCATCTTCGATCCTAGTGTTTCGTACTAACACTAGTTCACCTGTCTTGAACTGCCAGTTTGGCATAGTGTTTTTGAACTGTTCCATGAAGCGCTCAGCAGCTTTTCGCTTAGCAGCCGTGACTCTTTTCTTCATGCTTGCTACGTCCAGTGCATGCTTCGCAATGAGGCGTGCTCTATATGCAACAAGGTCTGAGTGCGACATGATTTTGTCTGGTGCATCTACTAACCACGTTACTTCCATGTAGTCTAACGGGAGGATAGGATCGCTCCCGGTTACCGCATAAAAAGGGTGAACAACCTAGTCCACGCTTAACCGTGATCCTCTCTGCCCATAACACTTCATGCAAGTACGCTGGCCATACCGATGGGTCTCCTTTACACACCTTGAAGAGTGACTGGCGAATATCCCAGTGTCCTCTTTCAACTTTGCCGTTAGCTTGTTTGTTGTACGGTGAGATGAGGATTCCCGTTATGCCATACTTCTGTTCTACGTATCGCATAGCTTTCTTGATAGAGGGCCCGTTGTCAGTCACAATCTCTCGAATGCAACCCCATCGGGATAACACTTCTTCGAACAACCAGTCCCCTAAGGTTTCGGCTGTTTCTTCCTTCAAGGCTCGGGCTTCAGGCCATCCTGAAAGTCCACACCTTGCTACTGTGACCGCATTGTAACCGGAATATTTTGTTTCTTCCGATGCTAAGTCCTTCTTAGAGGTTCTTGCCGTCTTTGTTAGGCGTACCCGTAGACTTGGGCATTCTGAAGGTGTCGACATAGGCTTTCTCAAAGATCCCTGGGGTTGAAGTGATCCTTGGTTCCATATGTATGTTCTTCTTCTGCCTCTTCTGACAGAGAACACAAGTCTTGATGTACCAGTTCACATCCGTTTCCAACGCTGGCCACCAGAACCTTGACTTAATGAGGTATCTGACAGAGTATTGTCCCTTATGGCCATTCTTGTCGTGTATGACTTGCAAAGAGCCCTAGCTGTAATCCTTAGCCTTTTTCCCCCGTTGCAACCAGCCAAAATCAAGTAAAACACTCCGTTGTAACGGGCCAGCACAGCCACCACCCCAGGCCAGGTAGTACCAGCACCGGTACCCGGCTGCGCCTGGCTCTTCCGTCGGCGCAGCTAATGCTCGGCATATTCCGTGCACCACCGCCGCGCCGCGCGCTTGGGGCGAATACTCGGCATATTCCGTCCACTGGGTAGCGCCCCGGCATATTCCGTACACTGGGTATCGGCACGGTACCGCATCCGCGCTCGTTCCCCAGCGGTCGGGGGCTCGGGGCTCGGCTCCAGCAAAAATAAATAAAAATGAAATCATCCACACACCGCTGTTACGGGCGCAATTACCGCTTTACCAGCAATACGGGCGTACCGTCCTCCCGCCCCTTGGGTGGCGCAATGCGCCCATGCGCCGCTTCCTACGCCTCAGCGTCGCTGTATCACCATCTAATCTTCATTTTTAGAACCTAATTCCTCTCATACGTGTCATACCCGCTTCTCAGCGCGCTATTTTTGTGTACAATATTGAATTAGTGCCCTGCACCTCTTTTAACCATCTACCTATACCATACACAGTATTACTAACTTGATTTTTATTTTCTACATACAAATTGAGCTTGTCCGGCGACTGACGCCCCCGCCCAGCCCGCCGCGCGACCAATTTCTCTCCTGGTGACGTCAGTGCGCGTTCAAATCCAACATCACGTGATTCGTGTTCGCGAAATTCGTCAAGTCCAAAAGTTACCTGTGCACGTTTCATCTTATCAATCTGCCACCATCACGATCCCTCTAAGCACTTGCATGGATTACATTGTACGTGTTCCTGATCGATGTATCTACTCCGTGTCTTGTAACTCCTTCAAGACGCCTTCCATCAGCCACCTGACGTCTTCTACTACTCTCACGAAGGCGTCTTTATCGTTATCTCTCACCATTGCTGTACCCCACCACGACATTACGGCGACCACACTCAGCAAGCCGTTAATCCCTGGCCGTGTGACACATCCCCATTTCCCCTTCACCTCACCTTTATCCCCAACACCAGTACCTTGCTTTTTTCGCCATTCCGGCTGCATGTCGTTCCACCACAACTTCCAGCTTTCAATAAACTGAGGCATGTCCCGATCACTCAGAACCAATCGAGGGCTCCGTGTTCGTCCGTTCCCAACCCATTTGGACAGAAGGGCGGGGCGTAACTTAGTCGGGATTCCTGTCTTTGGGCCGCGAATGAATCCGTGCTGATTCTCGATCTTCAACAGCAGCAGGACCAGGACTTCAATATTATCATAGCCAGCCGCCACTTTGAACTCCTCCACGGCTTCCACGAGCCAGGCAGCATCCTTTGCACCTCGAGCCTCTTCCAGCAAAATTGTGACCGACGGCGGCGACTCCCTAGACGGCGACTCCCTAGACGGAGGAGGTGGAGATGGAGGAGGTGGAGACTCCCTAGACGCCTGCGGTGGAGGAGACGGAGGAGGTGGAGACTCCCTAGGCGCCTGCGGTGGAGGAGACTCCCTAGACGCCTGCGGTGGAGGAGACTCCCTAGACGGAGGAGGTGGAGGAGACTCCCTAGACGGAGGAGGTAGAGACTCCCTAGACGCCTGCGGTGGAGACTCGCTAGATGGCGGATCAGCCTCACCGCCTCTCTCCGTCAACAAGGGGATCTGACTGAAGCGAGACGATCGGCGTGTCGGTAGCGTTACCCCTCCTTTTACCGACTTACGCGGTTTCGGTCATGTGGGTGAAGGAGTAGACTTGGGCGGGGACTCGGGGGGAAGCCACCCTTCTGCTACTAAAGCATCGGCACGCGCTCGTGCAGCATCACCGGACAGACGCTCTGTGAAAGCCTTCTCCAATGCCTTCAGCAAAAGCTTGTTCCTGGCAATGTTGGCTGCCATGTCCTGCTCATACTGGCTGATGCAAGGGCCTCGCGGGCGCTTGTTTTGCGTCGCACTCTCGCCATCATCTCCCGCTGGCCTCTTCGCGGGTATCTCACCCGGCGTATCGATGGACATCTCGGCGCTAGCAGTATTCTCGAGTCCAACTGACGGTCCAGGGTTCGGTAGGGTGAGCAGCCCATGCGACGACTCGTTAGGTTTGGTGGGAACAATTGCAGGAGAAGGCGGAGTAGTGCGCTTTTTGCTCCCAATCTGCATGTCCTCGTCGTCGCTATCATCAGAGTCTGAGCAGTCGTCCTTCGTTGATGACGCCAAAGGATCCCTCATCATTGCGAACGTATCAGCGGCGCCCTCCGCTATCTGCTCCTGCGTCAATGTTACTCCTGCGCTGGCAATCTTCACTCCCTCGACTTCGTCATCCGTAAAGCATAAGCCGGCGAACGTTCTGTATTCATTCAAGAATTCAGCCCATCGCTTCTCCCCATACCATTCCACAAAAGTAAGTGGAACCGTTGCTCGATTTTCCTTCGTCGTAACACTGTTTAAAACATGTTAATCCTAGTTAATTGTCGTATAACGGACGACCTACGTTATGCTCCCAATATTGCCGTTATACTGCGCCATAGGTCCCGCAAAAATGGACAAGCCAACGCAACGCGTTCGTTCTTCGACGCCTTTATTGATGCCACTCAAAAAGCCCTGGGCGTTGTCGACAGCACTAACATAAATGTCAGTCAAATACTTCCCCCTGTGTGCCAACAATTACTCACCATGCAATGTCGTTAGGATCCTTCGAAGGTCCCGCCTTGATACGCTCCTCGTAAATCTCCTTTTCCTTCTGCGCTATTCCTTTCGCCTTGGTCGAGTACTCCGTTTGTTTCTCTCTAGGGAGCCTCTCCAAAAGCTTTCGCGCAATGGCCTCTCGTTGATTGATGTTGGGAGGCTTCGCACCTTTCCAGTTTTCGGCGATGTAGGAGGCGACCTCTGTTGCTTCGTCGGACATATACTGCTGAGTGACAGACGCAGCTCTCGGCGGTTTCTTAATTCCCAGAATGGTCATCATCAGCTGCTCATATGTGTCCGTGGGGTCGTTGGTGTTCATTTTCTTGCGGCGTCGTTTTGCCTGGGTGTAACGGTACGCTAGCCATCGCCGAATACGCTACGTCCTTGTCAGTATCATCATAACGAATGAGATTCGGGTGTCTACCTTATTCTGGCGCTCCACGTGTAGTCTCTTGTCTTCGACCTCTTCTGGCGTCAAGCCTTTATCGGAAGGAGGAGGTGAATGTGGGTCGTAGGGTACTAAGACGGCGGGCTCCTCCCAGTCCTTCATCGGCCATGGGAAGTGGTGGTGAAACACTGCCAGTATATCCTTCAACTTCACCTCCGCTTCCTGCCATGTTCTGTCAACCACGTCGAAGTATGCAGGCATGAACTCCTTCATGACTGCCTCTCTAGTGCCCTCCATCCATCCTTTGTCGTTGAGACGGTGCTGCTTCGATTTCTTTTCCTTTTTCTTGCGCACCGCTGCCGCGTCTCGCGCCATGTCTGGCTGGGCTTGGGTGGAATGACTTGGACCGTAATAACGGGCACAGTGATCGTACTCGCAGATCTCTGATCGTTGCAATTGGAAAGGTTCCACGGAAGATCGCGAAAAAAAGTTCAGCCACGATCTCTACTTCGTCCTTTGCCATCATCCACTCACCTTAGCATAGACATGTCCTCTGACTCTGCGGACGATGGAGTTGTCGCGTCAGCTGCCGCGACAACCCCCTCGACTCGCCTGTCCATTCACGCACAACCCTTTTTACCGCCTACCTCGAACTCCATAGTTATTTACCCCGATGAGTCCTCTGACGGCGAGTTCGAACAGGAAGATATTCCGGATGACTTTGGCAGTGCTTCCCGTGCGTTATGTCCGGCATGTCAGATTCCACAGTCGTTAACTCGCTGCTTCACAGTGAATGCCTTCAACATCTCCACCCAGCAGAGTGTGGCGTACCCACCCCAATATGTTCAGGACCCAGCCATTCCAGATCATGCGTGGCAGGACGCTACATATCCATACCGTGTCGGCGTCGCATTCACCAAGGTGCCAGAGTTGCCTCTTCAGCCTACGCCGATCCCTCTGCGAAGCGATGACAAGAAGGTCAACTTTTACCCAACCCTTGTCGGCCGTACTGTTGGTATCTTCCTTGATCCGTAAGACTCATCCTGCCAGTATCCTTCGTTTGCTCATCATTGTCTAGGGAACAAGCTCGTACTTCAATTTCCGGTGTCCCCAATGGCTCCTCCTGCAAGCGTGGCTCCCTTAGCCTTGCGCTGGAGTACTTCAACGATGCTCTTGCGACCGGCCGCGTCGCCATTGGAGTGCCTCGTGAATACCGCGCGTGAGTTTTTGTGCTCCCTGTTCATTTGTTCCATTCTGATTGATCGTTGTCTAGGGAAATTGTAATTACCGTCAGCCGGACCACAGTGTCATGGCTTCTGGTGGCGTTTGCCGTCGGAGGTTTCGCCGTGATTGCTATGTACCTCATGTATTAGGCCGTACCTGTCCTTTCCTATCTACCACAATCATGAGCAGCAGCACCGTTCCTCCTTCTTCCCTTGTGTCGTTCGCAACGGCTGAATCCGACGACGATTCATCAGTCATCGTCCTCACATCTGACGACGACGGAAATGCCTCGCCTCGCCTTGCCAGTGCATCGATATATTTGGACGACGATCTGGCTGAGGCGTTGGCTTCCATGTCCCTGCGATCGCCCACAGATCGCACCCTTTACCGCATCAACAGTCCAACCAAGACGCCGTCGTACACCGCGGATTGGTTAGTTCTATTCTGTCTAACCCTCCTGCCCGATGATCTTCTAACCACGATTAGGTCCAAGGCTCATGAGAGCCAATCCCAGGACGGCGCTCAAGTCAAAGCCGTTCAGAAAAGAGTCCGCCGGATGCGAGCAGAGCCTGCCTGCTATGTCGTCTTTGTCGGAACTCGCACTGGCCTCTATACCAGATGGTACGTTCCTCCCATTTTCTCCAACATGTGTGGCGGCTCATCATATTCCCACAGGGCAGCATGTGCAAAGTACGTCCAGGGCCAGACCCACAGCATTTCCCTGGGCTTCCGGACCGTTTCCGGTGGACAAGAAGCTCTGGAATTCGCGATGACCAAATCCTGGGTTCAACCTAGCTCGCAAGTCGCGAGACGTCAATTTGCTCGTGTCGGTTTACACACTGCCACCAGCGCAGACGAATACTTGGCGCCGAACCCCATCCACACTCACGCGACGTCCCAGGGATACTTTGTTGTCTATGTCGGTACTCACCCCGGCATTTATAACAACTAGTGCGTATTCACTGATTGTCGATTATGCTGATGTTTAACGATGTCCCGGTCCTAGTGTCCAAGCCATTCATTGTGTCCTCGGTGTTCCCAGCGGCAGCCAGGAGAGTTTCGAATCCCTCGCGACGGCGCGCGCTGCCTGGCGTTCTGCCATGGCTGCTCATCGGGTAGTAAAATGGAAGCTCCTGTAGTTGTAAAATTTCGCACTTGAAACACGCACATTTATTCCACATCCTCAGCATGCTCTCTATAATACAAAGTACCGTTCGCCCGACTCTCTCGAAGACTCCCCATAATAAGCTGCAAATTGATATCCATAATAGATTCTGTAGCATAGACGAAGCGGGGCAGACGACGTTGAATTAAGTCTAGGACCGGTCCCTCCCCTACAGTCTCAAGGACATCACGTTCAAGTTGGTTTGCCTTCTCGAGGAATATACGTATGGGAGTACAGGCAGCGATAAGACCGTCACTCCCGGTGTCTGGGTCCTCGATGTGGTCCATTGCAAAAGTACACCATCCGCGCGCCCAGTCGGCGAGATTGTTGTTAACATGAGCCATAAGCTGGGCATCCAGCCGCTGGAATCGCCTACGCAAATTGCGCGCATTCACTGCTTCTGGCAGGCTTCACCAGAGTTAGACTGGTATTCGACTGAGAAACTGTTCCACGGCACCTTGCTATGTATTCACTCCCTGTCTCGTATTTCGCAGCTTTGCCCGCCTTTGTTCGCCCGTCCACTTGATTCGAGTCACGCTTAGCGTGGTAGCGGTCGCGCGCACGCTTATTTAGCGTGTTCTTATGCCTAAAAGACCTTGTAAACGCTTGAGTAGGGTTACTAGTGATATACGTACGTATGCCAATATTTGTTTTTGCTCTCTCTCCGAGCGAATTGTCGGTCCTCGTCTGACTGATATAAGCTCTTGCCAACCATAGATGCGCAAGATGAAAAGTAAGTGGGACGAAGGCGCGTAGTTGGGCGTAAATAGGTTCGATCGGTTGGGTGAAAGTGATAGTCGGGAACATGAAGTGTCGATCACTTCTAACCGTAAGTCGATTGCCTTCATGATCGCAAATCCCCTAGACAAGAATGCCAGTTTTGAGACCACCTCATATTCCTGTGCTATTTCGCTCAGTAGGAAACTTTATTTCATTAAACACAATTGATCTAACAGCTCTAAAGCGCTTCTTCTTCATGAATAAGTTGATAAACGCTGAAATTGGTCCGCCTATTTTCCCTAGACTGCTTATTTGGGCCTGCGGCCATTTATGGTAACTAGCCTCACCTACACTCTTTCTGATGCTCCCATCTCAGCCACAGTGGTGTAGTGGGCGAGCACGTCGTGGCAGTCCCACGGAAACGTAGGTTCGAATCCTAGCCTGAGGTCGTTTTTTTAGCGTTGAAGTGCTCGGAGCTTTCCGGCCATTGGACGAATCGACCCTTATGTCTCTTTGCGGTACTGCTCCATCGTAGGTGACTTGACTCTTGCTGCGCGACCCCACTGGGTCATGTTCCGCAATCCCCCTACCAGGATCAACGATGAGCTACGCGCGCTTTATATTGACGGCGAAAGGCTGCCTATATCACGCGCTGGTTATTTCTATGATAGGTTAGTAGTCCTTTGCCATTTTTGCAAGACATCGACCCCTCATAAATGTAGGCGTCAGCGCATTCGGCTTCCCCCCCTTAAAGCCTCTCCGAAATCTCTTCGGCCTATCGCCGCCAGCTCTCCGTGAGTTCCAATGTACTGTGGAGGAGCGAGTACCTAATATTTTGCTATGTCGCAGACGTCGCCTCCGGCTGAGGGTTGACGGCTATATCGCCAACATTGCCAATGGATACCGCAATTTTCTGATCTACACTGACTGCCTGGCAGGTCAGACCTGGACTCAGCTCCTGATCCATGGCGCTCTCAAGGCTGCCGAAGGCTGCTTCCGCCTGCTTGAAGAGGCTAGGTTTGACCTTGCCAGTCTTCTGTTCTTCATCGACTCAATTATGGACGACTTACGTGCCTTGGCGCACAAACGTTCCGGATTTATGAAGGATTTACGAGATGAAGAGGCCAGAGTCCAACCCTTGCGCGATGTTTTTACATGGGTGGACGACGTTATCAAGCAGGGCGGGACGAACGATGCAGAATTTTGTGCTCGTCTTCGGGGTCTCGTCGGAGACGGCAAACTCCAGTATCAAGAGGACAGCAAGCACACATTGTAGCACTGAAACCATACAATAAAACTACTCCTCGACTACTTCATCTCCCACTGGCGTCGGTTGCACTGTTTTCGTCATTTTCGACAGGCGGAAATTGCCATCCAAGGCGTGTGCGGCAAACATGCACGCCACATCGTTCGTGACTCGAACTTGGGTGAATGGCCTTTGCATAATGACATTATAGAAGGCTGCAACTGTGTTGCCCCAGAAGTAGCGCTCTCCGCGGTAAATGTCCGGCGTTTCTAGGTGGCGGCAATATTTCAGAAGGATCATACATATACTCAAACGATGAGACTGACCAGGGCTTGGGCCTCGCTGCAGCGTCAGGGGCCGCTGGCGCTGATGCTCCAGCCATCGCTGCAGGCGGCGACGATTATCTGTGGGGGATGACATTCGATGGGAAGATTTCTGGTTGCCTGCAGGACGTGTTATAACGGGTGCCTAAGCCCAAAGAGGGATTTGCCGTCCGATTAGAGGAAAGAATTGGGGCAGTCCACGCGGGTAAGGGCCCGCTTTGCTGGTTTGACAATTCCACCGGGTTACTTCCTATTTGGTTACGGACTTCCATCTCGTTCTCATGTCCTCGAGCGCCGAGGCAGACAGAAAACGCCTTCGGGGACGCAGCATTAGCGACGCCGACCCGCCAGACACAGACACCACTACTGTCTCATCATCCGCCTTGGTCCCTCCTTCGACGCCTTCAGAGGAAGAACCAGTCACCAAGACAGAAGAAGACGAAGATGGTGAACCTGTCAGCAAGCGTGCCAAGGTGGTCAAAGGCCGGATTCCCTCAGTAGCGCCATGGACTCCTGTCTCCACGAAGAAGTGAGTATTTTTTGTCACCGTACATCTGCCTTCCGACTGATTTGTAGGCGCATTGAGTCGAGACTTCGCAAAGCACGTCCCTTGCCTCGGTCGCATCTACTAGGCGCTCATGTTACCGGTCAACGTATGTATGATACCTTTTTCAGTCTGAAGCGACGCACTAAATATTTATTCTCAGGTCTATCCATGCCCGGCGTCGCGAAAGAAGCAAGTCCTGGGGACTACGTTGTACCGGCTGATCCACGGCGATTGCACCGTGCCGTCAAAGATTTCTTACGTGACTTGGATCTCAGTCATAGAGAGACGGCCTTCCTCACAATGGGTGTATACTCTCAGGAAGACCTCATCAATCTCGCGCTAGATTTTCATGGGAGGCAAGCGTATCGACAGCAGGTCAAGGCGGCCCTGGAGCTGGAGGGTGAAGATTGGCTGGCGATGAAAGTAGCGTTAAAGGCTTATGCGTGCCCGATCCTTCGCGACGAGGACTAGATCCCTAGACTTCCCTAGATAGTTATTAGCGCCAAGAATGTTCTTACCCGATTTGGCCCAAATGGGATTGGATCGATCGCCCGATGACTTTTGCTTCCTTCTCTTACACCCAAAAGTTCCGTGCGTTACTAACGGTCCCCGGATGTATCCGTACGCCTCCCAAGGGTTTAGGTCCGAAATGTCTGCCCTAGAAGTGTGTCTCGCCCCCCCAAGTCACAGTCCCCCCACTCGCCGAACATATGTCGCGTTCCAACAACCGCACCCGTCGCCAGCGCGTCGCTACAAGTTGGGATTCTCGCCGCCACTCAAGCGAGGAATGGCAGGCGCGACGGGACTTCGAAATGGGTGCATTTGGAGCAAGTAACATTGCTCCTCAGGCTGGGCCGTCGTCAGGAGCAGCGTCTAATGTCCATTCTTTGCTTCCCTCATCGGCGGGTGTTCCTTTTGCGGCTGCTGCTGCGCCTCCTGCTACTCGGCGTCCACGAGGGCGACCAAGCAGGACAGCGTCCGCTATACCAACCAGGGTGCCTTCGGCGCCTGCAGCGCCATCACAGCTTCCGAGGGATCATGTCTTTCACTTCCGAGACGACGGAGAGATCACCACGCATTCCATCCCACCACTTAAGCGCCTTCGACTGGAACTGGATGACGACGAACCACAAGTGGCGGAGGCAGGCTCATTCCACGATTTTGAGCCACAGCTGGGACGTCCAGACGACTACCATGACAACCGCGGCGACAATGAAGAAATGAATGACCAGGTAGAGGGCGGTACTTCAAAGCGCAA
>JADNRX010000537.1:0-34988 GCA_015501595.1 Hymenopellis radicata | reverse complement strand
CACACAATGCCAGCGACGTCGGGTACATTTCCTAGGTCTGTAAGAGTCGTTATTAACAGTCCGAAGCAAGAAGGAGCGACGTGGGCATACCATAGTCTCCATGCTCGTCGGCGGTGTTGCAAGATGGGTGGTAGTGGCGGGGAAAGTTGTTCGAAAAAGTCGTCCGGGCTCGAGCCCAAGGTCGGAGCGGTACATATCTACGGCAAGGTAATGCATGATGTCAAGGACGGCGGACAGAAGAGCTTACCGTCCAAGCTCACAGCCAGGCCCCGACGGCCGACTTGACATCTAACGAAAGGATGATAAACGAGGCGTGTTTAAAGCCGGTGGAAATGATGACGCACCCAGTAGCTCATATCATGGTCCAAGGGTGACAGTCGAATTAATGTCGAAATCGTCGTCAAGGAAAGCAATCTATAGACATACCAGGACCCAAATCAACAGCGAGAACGAAACCAGGACCAATCGTAGACTCAAGGACATGGCGGGAATACCCAAAGCTATACTGGTGGTCGGGAGGTCATCGTGATTTGGTCGGCGTCTTCGTCGTCTCATTAGTCCCACCGGCGCGAAGCCAAATGGGACAAGGGACGCGTCGCGAAGACAACGTCCCCAAACAACGCCGACGACGTAGGTTACATTTCCCGAGTCTGTCAGAGTCGTTAATAAGAGCGTGAAGACCCCTTCAACAAGCTACACGTACCAGAGATTGATGTTCGTTGGTGCTACTAGTAGGACTTTAGAATGGAACTGGTGGAAAAGTCGTCCGAATGAGTCGTCCGGGCTCAAGGGAGCGAGCGGTACCTATGGCGAAGGGAATGAATGGGGGTAGTAACAGGAAGAGAGGAGAGCTTACCATGCAAGGCCCCCCGAGAGCGTGCTCGACGTCTAAGAAAAGGGCGGGGAATGAGCATGACTATGATAAGCAGCAACAGCGACGCACGAAGCGGCTCATAGCCCATATCCAAGGATAAGAGGCGGGATAACGTCCTCCACGTCGCGGTCAACGGTGCACAACCAAAATCTTCTGCAAAATCGTCAGCGGGCTCGTCGACGACAAGACAAGACAAACAAATAAACCAGAGCACTGAATGCCGAGGGCGAAAGCGCTCGCGGAAGCTCGCAGTCAGCAAGGCAGTCGACGATGATGGCAGGAAGAAACCCGAGTGGCCATCAACAAACATAAGCCGGTCACGTTTTAAACGCGTCGTTGTCGCCGGCACACACGATGAGCGGAACGTCGTCAACAGCGAGCAGAGCATCTGTAGAATGATGAGAATAGCATGGAATGAAAGAATAAGACAAACCGAGACAGGAAAGGTATGCAGAGGGAAAAGGAAGGAAGGGAAGGTGGAATGATGATTCTCAGTGAAATCTCTCGCCTTTTAACGCCTTCGCCATAGATACGTACATGCAATAAGATGGATATCAAAGCCGTTGATCGGGCGCCGTGACACACGGACATTTGATGGGGCCAGATCTGTGAAGATTCAGGCGCATATTGGGCCGCCACACATTTCGCTTAGAGACGTGTCGCCGCCCTGAAGACTACAGGGCAAAGACAGCGGCGATTCAAGCAAGAAAAGAATTAAAATCTGAGATGAAGAAAACATCAGGACAAGTGGTGAACCCAAACCAAATAGAACTTACCTGCTCATCGAAAAATGCACCGTAGCGAGTTTCCCGTTCTTCAAAACAAGGTTCCAACACTCAGAACGCTGGAATTAGTTGCAGGGTCTGTCCCTGAGAATCTGATGGGAGTCAGTCAGCGGCGTCTGGACTCGGGATAGTGAAAACTTACGATGTTTTTTCACCCTAAGTTTAACAAGCGCAACACTTCGCGTTGCTAATTGCACTGCTCTGGGCGCAGAGAAAGTCGCCGTTTACGTTCTGATGGAATGTCATATGAGTCTGATTGAAATGAAGCCGTCGAAACACGGAAAAGGTACGAACCTTTTCTGCATTTCGGTACGTAGCGCGTTAACGTTGAATTCAATTGGTTCAGAGGCGGACGGAGACTTACAGAAAGTATATTCAGGTAAATACACCTATCCCGGTCGTTAATTTGACCAGAATCAAGCGGGAAACGACTGTTACCTCAAAAGTGTCAGAGGGACGGAGGAGGAGGACGACCTCAGGCGTCATTTCCCCGCATCCAGCGCGGACCAGATAAGATTGCAGTGGCCCCGGAGACGTCATAGGGTCTAGAAATCCTCGTGTCATCGATGTGCAGGGTCCTAAACGCCTCCCAGAGCCTCTGACGCGATAACTCGTCCTCAAAGCGCGGTCTCCGCCTCCACGACCGTCGGAATCCGCCTTACGTAACGCTAGCAAGAGTCTCTAGGTAAATTCAGGCCAGTGAGAAGTGCGAGAGAGCGGGAGTGCACGCAGGTGAGTTGGTGTAACCACTTTGAACTCGGACATGTGGTGGTTCGAGTTCAAGTGATACCGATCACTTGGGGTTACCTTACCCGTATGGCGCCATTCAATCACGAAGTTTCCCCGCTTATTCCGAGCCGATTGGACGCCTGTAACGTTGACAGGACTTGGGTGACCCGCCCAAGAAGCGGAGTGAATTCCCATCAGCGAATACGTGAAGTCCACAGGGCAACCCGACGGACATCATATTCCAGGTACGTTATATCACTTGCACTGGTTTGCTAGCTCACCCTGGACGCAGCTTTCGAGAAGTTGGAATTGGATGTTTCGACCGTACTCACTTCTCCGTAAGTGTCGAGAGGTCCAGTATCTCCATGTATGTGTTTATGTCCACCTTTGGGTGTCTACCATGTTTTAGTAGTATCCTCTACTATACTCTAGGAGGTGTTTTGGTGGTCTTAGTGAGCTTAAACAGAGTGCAATTCTCGATATACGCATTTCTGAGTATATGGAATAACACGTCGTAATATTACAATAAGGAATTTGGGTAAGTACCGTCTGGTTCGAACATAAGAAGGTGGGGGAGTGCAGGTTTTCATTAGTATGTGTCTACAACAAGCTACGCATATTCCACTAAACTAAACGCCGCCAATACGACTCTCCACTCGTGAAGGCGCCCTACCATGTCGGTTGGTCCATTCGTGTCTATTGCGTCAAGGTAACGGCACCAACGCAACATAAAAAGACAGCGCCGCGTCGCTGTCAACATGAGCTTTAATTGTATTAGTACCGTGGAATGATGAAAACAATTTAGAGGCACATACCATATTACACCCGAAATTGAACAGATGTCCGACTGAGCACGTCGTCGTTGACGACTACACGAAGAGTCCAGAATGTCGCCATGCTTCTGCTCGACCGCCGCTATGCTTCCCAAGTGTAAGACGGAGTTGAAATGTGGCATCGAGTTCATCGAGAGATACATTGTTAGCACCGCAGTGATCAGCGAGCAACGTGAGCGCAGCGGCGGTAGCGCTTCTGCTCACTGCAAAGATACGATAATTCAGGCACTGCAATAAGGTATTAGTCCAGAAAGCGTGGTAGACACGCATAACGTACCAAGACGAATTCGTCACCAGGACGTCCAAATGCGTCCATAGACCCGAACCCCGTGAGATCTGAATCGCCCCATCAGCGGCTAATCGTTTAGCAGCTGAAGACTGGCCATGGGCGCGAGGGCTTTGGACCGTGTTGGAATCGGCAGGGGTTGAGCTGTGGAGCCGGTATTGGGAAGAGAAGAGGACGAGGAGGGTCTGGAGCAAGTACGGTAGAAGGCGAGATAGATCCCTGAGCTCCAGCGCCTATGTCGGGCGAAATTCCAGTTGAAGTGTGGCGTGAAATCCAGACGATGCCAATATTCCAGGCAGTGCGAAGCCCGCACCACGAACACAGGAACGGTAGTGAGGGTAGGGGCGGTTGCGCCTCTACTTCCTACGGTATAACGGGTGTCCAGGTCCTGGTTCAACAAATTAGCAACAAAAAGGCAACAGAACAAGGTAATGTACCTCGCTAAGTTCGTCACCAAGACGTCCTAATGCGTCCATAAAGGCGACCTCTATGAGATCTGGATCGCAATCAGCGGCTCAGAGGATCCGAAATACGCGTGGGTAGCCTAAGGTCCATGTTTGAATGGAAGGGTTCTGACGGGGGTGGAGCAGTTCGGGAGGGAATAGGGGCATCGTTTCGAGTGAATTGAGATGGATGGGCGTCGACGTGGGTGCGGGAATACAGGGCGTGCGCGAGCGAGATTGAAGGGTGGCGTCCATTTCGTGAAGACCGGTCCTTGTTAGCAGTGAGAAGCTCGTAGCACGAGCGCAGCGGCGGTAGCGCCGCTGCTCACTGCGTTCAACTTGATATCCAGGTACTAGCGTAATGAATTAAGGATCGAATCGAAGACGAGCAGAATCACGTACCCAAAGAGGAATTGGTAACCAACGCGTCCCAAAGCGTCCATAAATCCGAAGTCCATGAGATCTAAATAGGGATCAGAGCCCAGCATTACCCGAAGGCTCGACGCATGAGCGTAGGTCCGTGACGGGTTCCGGACAAGATACGAAGGTTTAACGGGGGCGTGGTTGATACTGGGTGGGAGTTCAATGGCGATATGGGCAATAAGGCATTCCTAACAGCGACAAACAGATGGTAGCAGCACCCAGGCGGGCTGAGACGAATGTCGAAGTGTGGCGTGAATGGTCGGAAGGAAGTCGTTAGCTCAGCGGTGAAATGCGTGCGGGCAGAACGCGGCGGCGGAAGCGCAGCTGCTTACTGCGTCGGAGGTGACATCGTGGCCCTGGGATACAATTCAGCGCAAGAATTGAGAGAACAAGATAACGTACGTGAACAACTGCACCGCCCACACGTCCCAATTCGTCCATAAATCCGAAGTCTACCAGATCCAGATCGCCATCAGCGGAGCATTTTCCCCGTAGGAATCGACTCCTGCGAAAATTTCACGGTAATAAGCGGAGGAACTAAGAAAAACAGGTCAGAAGTAAAGGTGAAATTTAAACAAAACCTTCCCACCGTTTTCCCGAAAAAAAAGCCTGGCCGGCGAGGCCAATTCACGCCGTAGTTTTCCCAAGTCAGCATTCTCCCCAGATGTCGTGCAGTTCTGGGGCGGATGAATTCTTTGAAGGAGGCGGCGAAGCCGCCTCGCGCCGCCGTCTAAAGGAAGGTTATAAGATGGGGAATATGACAAATAGAGAGCCAGAACATACCGTGTTTGATAGCTGAATATATCAGATCTAATGAAAACGAATCAGAAACAGTAGATCAAAATGAACTGAAAGACACACCTTTTCACCTGGACCAAAAGCCGGTCCGGCGAGGACAACCGACGGTGCCCTAGCATCAACACTTCGTATCCATGGTAACAGGTTGTTGACCGTCGTAGAATGGCGGTGGCGAAGCCACCGCCGCGAGTCTGAAGGTGCTGGCTTCTTCAATCATCGTGAAATCAACAGCGCCGAAAAGAGAGAACTCATGCATTCAATGGACGTAATGCGAGCGAATCTAAGATCATAATAAGCCCCAAAAAGACTTAGAAAAATGACGAGACAAACGCACTTTTCGCCTGAGATCCAAGCCTGGCCGGCGAGGCCGTCCACGCTGCTCTAATCCCCAAGGATCCGTGCATCGCGTCTGAATTTGAAGAGAACTCGAGTCGTTGCTGATTCTTGTGGCGCCGAAGGCGCCAACGCGTCGTGTCGGAAAAGAACCAGGTTTGAAGATGGAGGACGTCGTGGGAGGAAGCAAAGCGTGAAGTGGCCCGATTGGGATAAATCCGATCGACGCGTTCCTCCTCTTGCCATCACGTCGTGCCGCTAGCGTCTGCTTCAATCGACCCTTCGCGTGTTTTAGATTCGGCTCCTTTTGACATGCGCTAATCTCTGTGGCTCCCGTGTGTCAGTCCTTCTGGAAAAGTTATGCCGAGTACCTCTGGTCGTCGCCTCCTTGTATCGTCTCTCCGTATTGTCTCCTGCAAATCTGAACCCGTTTCTCGACGAATTGAACGACTCTCGCTCATTGTGTGTCCCCTTCTTGACGACATTGGCGACTTCTATGGAAATGGCAGCCATGCACGTGGTGTACTAAGGTTTCACTACGCACCTTCTGTCCTTCGGGGTGTTAGCGTCCTCTCGTCTCTGAATTCTGACCCCGAATCTCGACGATTTGAGCTGGTAAGTCTCTCTTGGGAGTGTCAGAACTCTGAAGAGCACTGCCTAGACAACTTTACGCACCTTTCCCGAGTTCCAGCCATTCTGACCTCGGTTCTCGACAAATTGGGCGCCTGTGGCGGTTTCCAGACCTCTAGAACGTCAACATACGGGTTATACAGATGTTTACTTTGCTAACCTCGTCACCGTCTGTGAAGGCTATATAAAACTTGAGTTATGGGAACTAGCACACGACGGAAAGCGTACCAACGATGAAGGCATTCAGCTTGTAGGTGAAAACACGCTGACACAACAAAACGTCAGCACACGAGCGGGATGGAGCGTAGAACGAGCTTACCGCGACACTTTGCGGTGAACGTGACGGTAAGTGGGAGAGTCAGAATGAGGAATCCAAACTGACCGTTGCGCAGAGAACGAATTCAGGTCCCCGCCGGAGGAATATTTCCGTGTGTAAGACTTCTTTGGGCGCCCGATCGTTACCTTGACAAGACTAGACTTGATTCAGGTCCCCGTCTTGAAATCCTTTCGTGGCGCACTCAACGGGAGGTAAATCCTGGCTGGATATATATTCGTATTCACTCTGATCTGCAGTTGTATAGAAGGAAGTCAAGACTCAAGTTTGTCTGTATACACAGTGGTGAGATATGTACGTGCCGTCATAACCCAATATTCGTTGCATCATTTACTAAGACTGCCCTGGTAGTTCCCGGGCTATGCGGCTAATACCTCTTTCTTATTCTGGTGCTATACAGATTCATGTCATAGGTAGTACTATGAGATGTATCTCTTTCGAATGCTGAACACAGTCCGCGTCGAACGAAACCACGGGAGCATGAGTTCGTGAGGGCGCCACACAGAACAGTACTTTCGCAGCATCAAGTTCTGATGCGCTCATAACTGTGCATGAGTCACGTCGGGCCCAGATGGGCTCCTCATATATCAAACCCTAATTCTCAAGAGGTATAAAGTCCAGTCGGATTCCTGTTGAAATCAGTACCTTCCTTTCCTTCACGCCATTATGCTGTCACTATGCCCCCTCGGATTGTCCTCTTGTCATCGGCGTCGCCGTTGGTGTTGGACTCTGTGTTACTCTCATCATCGACTGACTGGTTTATTGTCTAGTTACTCATCCACTAACTCAAGTAAGTGTATCGTGTCTTCTACTTTCATCATTGTCTGACTCGTTGATACTCTAGGTACCGACTCGTCCTCTCGTGCTGATTACTTTCCGCGTATCCTCTCTCCTGCCTCGACTCGCAAGCTTAAGTGCTACGACTCTTCCGGCAGCACGGTGCGTAACAGTGACTCGCATGCATTCGGCTAACATACCTCTTTAGTTTGTCCGTGTGTGCTGGGGCAAACACCACAGTGCGAGTCTCAGATGTGATTCTCGCACTGCCCATGACGGGGACTGCGCGAGCCAGGAATGGGATGTTGGGGCCCGTGTGGCTTAATGGGGTTGACCCTACCCAAAACCGACCTTGCGCGCAGGTGATGTTTAGCTTGGTTTCCTGCCCGCCCTCCTTGGAGTAGCGCAATCAGCACCCGAGACTCCTTTTTTTAAAATTGTAGCTGCGAGAGACTCGAACGCTGTACTCGCCAGCCCCTGCCCTGGGTAACGGAGCGCTCGCGGTTTGAATCTCGCCCGAGAACCCCAAACACCTTAGCAGGGCACCTTGACAGTACGATCTACGAGCTAAAAAGTGCTCTTTAGCGAGTCGTGCCTGTGTAATCAGTAGACTTCTCTCTCGCTTAGACATTTGTAGTAAATACTCGCCGTACTTGCCGTGTTGTAGCTAGAAAATACATTTATTTGACCAAGAACTCCCCACCGAAGAAGAGCTACCCGCGAAGACGTGACACGACACTCCTCAGAAGCACTCGAAGAAGACATGACACACCCCCGCCCCACGAAGAGCCACCTGCAAATCACCCGAAGAAGCACCCACCCGCTCACCCTCCATCCCACGCAAATTGCAGCAGACTCTCCTAGACCCTCAACAGAGGGAATAGACTCGAGGATGCAGCATATAGCGGGAACGGAGGAAGAGGGCACACGACATCGCCCAAAGGCGTCGTCTTGAAAATAGCCAGTATCACAATATGAATATGAAGAATGCACCCACGTTGACTTAGCGTATTCAGCGATGACACCGGCTGCGATGCCATTCTGACTCTTGACCACCTGCGCCACACATCGCGCGACGTTCGCGGGGCTCGCTTCCGCTTTGGGCGCCTTCTCCACGTTGAGCACGAGGCTCGGCACGACGTGCGTGGCAATCTGGTTATCCGCCTGCACGAGCGAAGCGTAAAAGTTGAGCAGCGAGTCGAGAGCAGCACCCGACACCAAAACAGAATGTGAGATCGTGTATATGTTTCCAAGCAACGTCTTTTCAATCTCTGGGAACGACGTTGACGGGGTAACCTGAAGAAGAATCGCCAAAACATTCAATGCCTGGGAAAGCAACGAAATATCCGTAGTGGAGATATACACTTTGATTTGGTCGATAAGCGTAGGCGCCACGGCCGGCGGTATCCCTTCCGTATAGCTAATATGACCATCTTTAGACAAAGAAAGCAAAGGAAAGACGAACACGTACCTTTTCAATAAAACATCAATCGCATTGAAGATTTCAGGTTTGCCCGCCCGTCCACTTTTCCTCAACAAGCCAATGAGATATTCGAGACAGCCATTGACCCAGGTATCGCCAACAGACACTTCCGCTGCCACCTTCATAATCACACGAACAGCGCCCTCGGTCTTGCCAGTCGCCCTGCAGATAGCCTCCCACTCCCTCTTGTCCTTGGCTTGGACGACATCGGTCGCACAAATCCAGAGATTCGCAATGCACTCTTCAGCACACGACCGCACGTCGGCATCTGTATCGTGATTGGATAAACGCTCTACAGCCGCGTAATACAGGGGCTCGGGCCAGTTTTCACCCTTGACAGGCTTGAGAGCACTGAGAAGGGCGGAGAAGACTCGGAAGGATTCTGCAGCGACACGGGGGTGCTTGTCCACGACGAGCTTGAGAAGGATGGGAGTAATGGTGGGAAGTGAACTCGAGTACGCGGTGGGAGTGTGGGTGCCGAAGAAGGCTGTCAAGAAGGAGAGGCATGTCAAATGGAGGGTGGCTGTCGACGTGGACAGAGAGTGCGACAGAACAGATTTAGAGGTTGAGATGATGACAGTGGCTTGGCTGGACAAGCAGCCCGGGAGGACATCGAGGAGGGAGTGTAAAAGACCGAACCCCGCTTGTAGCGTCGCGGCAGGGGCTTTAGGAGACTTGATTTGATTCAAAAGTGCCTTTGAAAGCGAAGGAACTTGCGCCTTGAGAAGAGCGTACGGCCCCTCTCCGGAGTCCATGGCCTCCGCGTCGCGTTTCCTCTTTCCGCGCGTAACGTCGTCCTTGCTAAGAGCCATACCACCGTATACGGAAGTTTGGTTTAGTAACAGGCCATATGTAGCCCATATTTCTAGTTTAACCGTAACTTCTCGGTCACCGAAGCGGGAAATGAGGACGGGGGAGACATCCTTGTAGATTGCGTTGAGTAATTCGGGACGCGTAGTGATGAGAGCTGAGAGTAACTTTGTCGCCGAACGACGCGTCTTGTAGGACATGTCCTCATCGTCAGAATACCTAAAGCAAATGAGTGAAAGTTCAAAAATGGGTAGTGGTGCACATACTCGTCCTCGGCATCCCCATCTTCCTCTTCCTCTTCCGCATCGGCCATCTCCTCATCCTCGTCGTCGTCGACGGCATAGTTGGGATCATACTTGATATATTGGGTGCCAACCTGAATGCACGAGGACAGATAGGGCGCGGCTTCGCCTGGGCACCGCAGTACGATGGCTTCCAGAGCCTGAAGACAGCCCTCGCGCAGATCGTCGTCGTCCCTCTGGACCGCTTTTAGGATGCCACTGACGACATCGCCTAGAACGGGCGCGATCTGGGATGGAGAATGCCTGGCCACGGCGGCGATCAGCTGGACAGTCGTGCGCTGCTTGTCGAGGTTGGCCCCTGCTGCGAGATTGGGGTAGACGCTGGTCTGCAGGAGCTCCGTGAACAGCTGGGACTGGGAGATGGGTATGAATTGGGAGATGGTCACGATCGCGCGTTTGCGAACGACAGGGCGGGGATGGGATAGGAGCGGCGCGAGTATTTTGAGAGGCTGAGAGTCTGTTGTTGCTGTGGCCAAGTGGGTAGGAAAGCGGACGATGAGGATGGACAGTATCGACAGTGTCTCAACGAGCGCTTCTGGTGGCGTGCTGGTCTGTAAAATCTGTTAGACGGCACAGGCTGCAAGTTTAATCACATACATTCTGGATCTGTCCTAATAGTTTTGGCGTCAACTTGTAACACGCAGATTGCGCAATCCTGCCAGTGCCATCAGAGGGCAGCTCTGCAGTGATCGTTTTCAACGCTGCAATGTTCGTCAATAACAGCCGTTCGTCGCTATTCAACTACGCACCTAGCGCAGAAATATCACGCAGCTCGTCGTCCTTTCCACCAGAAAACTCGATAAGCTTGTCCACGACAGATTCCATCAGTGGCTCCCGGATGATCTTGATTAGCTGCCCTAGACTGCAGCCTGGTGAGCAAAGCACGGCTACATCCCAAACACGCACCATTTCACAGCCTGATTCTTCACCTCGGATATTTTGTCTTCCACCAAGGAAAGGACCTGGTTAAGCACCTTCGTTTCAGACGCCTCGTCGCCCGTGTAGCACCCAGGATCTTGCTTGATTTCATTCATCAGATCGTTCAGACCCATGAATCTGTACAAAATCAGCAATTTAAGCCGTATTCCCTTTGAGAACGCACCGGAAATCCTGGTCTGGCGACTGCATCTGTAAAACAATTAATTCCGGTCCAATTCGAAGCGCAAGACGCCCACCTTTTCGATAAGGCTGTTCATGAGGTACGTCTTCGTCATTTTCGTCAAATGTCTGGGGGAAATGAAGGAGAAATCCGCCAAAACAACCAACGCTGGAGGTCGTGGTCGAGAGGGAGCCAAGATGCATCATGTGATCAATTTAGCCGACGCGTCACGTCGGGCCCGAACCTTTCTCTCGCCACATTGTATCGATTTTTCAACTCTCGTTTCTATCTCAGGCAAACCTCACAAGGCACGAAGAGCAAAACTGGAGAAAAGTAATCAATTACAACACCACTTCCAATAAATAACGATAGGCAGACGGGCGAATCAAGCATAAATACTAATAAAAATCGAATCGGAACTCATGGACACTCTACGCTGGCACTGATGGTTGGGCTACGTGTATGACCAGACACAAACTCCTCTCCCTCATCGGTGCCCGTCTCCCCTCGCGACTCGTTTTCAAAGCTCCCTCCCGCATGCGCCCTCGAGTTCTTGTTCGAACGTACACGTCTCAGCCGCGGTCGCATCGATAGTTAACATCCGTACCCGGAACAATCCCTATAATGATTGAGTCTACTTTCATTTGGAGCAAGCACAGGATGCACTCACCATCGACAGATCTCAATGCAGCGATGATGAACTGTCATTCGTTGAATCAACCGATATGAGCGTATTTATACCTCTCGGCGGTCTGGGGACGTCTTCACGGGTGTTCCTCAGAAGTGTGTCCTCGTGAGCTGGTCGTCTTCGGGAGATGGTCCTCTGGGGCGCGTATTCACGTGTTCTCCTCTGGGGTGGATCTTAGCGCTGGCGTGCGTCTTAACGTGCTCCTCCGGGATACGCCTTCGCGCGATGGTCCTTTCCTTACTTTGGCCTCGCTTACGGACCCGCTATTGTATCCCCACTTTCAATTATATTCTGCAAAAACCTCGTTAGTTTCAACGTCTTCGACGACCAGCGCAGAAGAGTCACTCACCGCTACGCTAACTACACCTTGGCTCAAGTACTGGACAAGGCGGCGTGAGTGATGAATTGTAAAGAAACCGCAAAGTACACTTACCGGACAAGTCAGGACGAGGTTAGTAAATAGTACTCGCATGTCAACGAGGGAATCAAAATACACAAGTCAACACACTCGCATAGCAAGCCCGATGAATCCTATGTGGGAGGTGTCAGTCACCGAGGGCATGTACTCACCAAAATCAAACGGTGCAAGCAGTGCCGCTCATACTGCGCACAAGTTGTACATGTCATCGAAATCACCCACATATGGGGGTGAGTACGGCGCCCACATTAGCGCCTCCCCACCGCTCACGCCCGCACGGTGATTGCTCCTACCGGCTCGAAGCCAAATGGGATAAGGGACGCGTCGCGAAGACAACGTCCCACACAATGCCAGCGACGTCGGGTACATTTCCTAGGTCTGTAAGAGTCGTTATTAACAGTCCGAAGCAAGAAGGAGCGACGTGGGCATACCATAGTCTCCATGCTCGTCGGCGGTGTTGCAAGATGGGTGGTAGTGGCGGGGAAAGTTGTTCGAAAAAGTCGTCCGGGCTCGAGCCCAAGGCCGCAGCGGTACGTATCTACAGCAAAGGTAATGCATGGTGCAAAGGACGGCGGACAGAAGAGCTTACTGTCCAAGCTCACAGCCAGGCCCCGACGGCCGACTTGACATCTGACGAAAGGATGATAAACGAGGCGTGTTTAAAGCCGGTGGAAATGATGACGCACCCAGTAGCTCATATCATGGCCCAAGGGTGACAGTCGAATTAATGTCGAAATCGTCGTCAAGGAAAGCAATCTATAGACATACCAGGACCCAAATCAACAGCGAGAACGAAACCAGGACCAATCGTAGACTCAAGGACATGGCGGGAATACCCAAAGCTATACTGGTGGTCGGGAGGTCATCGTGATTTGGTCGGCGTCTTCGTCGTCTCATTAGTCCCACCGGCGCGAAGCCAAATGGGACAAGGGACGCGTCGCGAAGACAACGTCCCCAAACAACGCCGACGACGTAGGTTACATTTCCCGAGTCTGTCAGAGTCGTTAATAAGAGCGTGAAGACCCCTTCAACAAGCTACACGTACCAGAGATTGATGTTCGTTGGTGCTACTAGTAGGACTTTAGAATGGAACTGGTGGAAAAGTCGTCCGAATGAGTCGTCCGGGCTCAAGGGAGCGAGCGGTACCTATGGCGAAGGGAATGAATGGGGGTAGTAACAGGAAGAGAGGAGAGCTTACCATGCAAGGTCCCCCCGAGAGCGTGCTCGACGTCTAAGAAAAGGGCGGGGAATGAGCATGACTATGATAAGCAGCAACAGCGACGCACGAAGCGGCTCATAGCCCATATCCAAGGATAAGAGGCGGGATAACGTCCTCCACGTCGCGGTCAACGGTGCACAACCAAAATCTTCTGCAAAATCGTCAGCGGGCTCGTCGACGACAAGACAAGACAAACAAATAAACCAGAGCACTGAATGCCGAGGGCGAAAGCGCTCGCGGAAGCTCGCAGTCAGCAAGGCAGTCGACGATGATGGCAGGAAGAAACCCGAGTGGCCATCAACAAACATAAGCCTGTCACGTTTTAAACGCGTCGTTGTCGCCGGCACACACGATGAGCGGAACGTCGTCAACAGCGAGCAGAGCATCTGTAGAATGATGAGAATAGCATGGAATGAAAGAATAAGACAAACCGAGACAGGAAAGGTATGCAGAGGGAAAAGGAAGGAAGGGAAGGTGGAATGATGATTCTCAGTGAAATCTCTCGCCTTTTAACGCCTTCGCCATAGATACGTACATGCAATAAGATGGATATCAAAGCCGTTGATCGGGCGCCGTGACACACGGACATTTGATGGGGCCAGATCTGTGAAGATTCAGGCGCATATTGGGCCGCCACACATTTCGCTTAGAGACGTGTCGCCGCCCTGAAGACTACAGGGCAAAGACAGCGGCGGTTCAAGCAAGAAAAGAATTAAAATCTGAGATGAAGAAAACATCAGGACAAGTGGTGAACCCAAACCAAATAGAACTTACCTGCTCATCGGAAATGCACCGTGGCGAGTTTGCCGTTCTTCAAAACAAGGTTCCAACGGCCAAAATGCAGGAATTAGGTGCAGGGTCTGCCCCTGAGAATCTGATGGGAGTCAGCCAGCGGCGTCTGGACTCGGGGTAGTGAAAACTTACAGAATGGTTTTTTCACCCTAACAAGCGCAACGCTTCGCGTTGCTAATTGCGCTGCTCTGGGCGCGGAGCAAGTCGCCGTTTACGTTCTGATGGGGTGTCATATGAGTCAGCTTGCAATCAAGGCCGTCGAAACACGGAAAAGGTACGAAACCTTTTCTGCATTTTGGTACGCAGCGCGAATCGGACGTTAACGTCGAATTCAATTGGTTCAGAGGCGGACAGAAAGTATATTCAGGGTAAATACACCTAAACCAGTCATGAAATTGAATAGAAAGAAGCGGGAAACGACATTTATCCAAAAGTGTCGGAGGGACGGAGGAGGAAGAGGTCCTGCCGCGTCATTTCCCCACATCCGAGGTCGGCCAGATAAGATTCTAGAGGCCCCGGAGACGTCACAGGGTCTAGAAATCCTCGTGTCATTGATCTGGCAGGGTCCTAGACGCATCCCAGAGCCTCTGACGCGATAACTCGTCCTCAGAGCGCGTTCTCCGCCTCCACGACCATCGGAATCCGTGTTACGCAATGCTCGCGAGAGTCTCCAGGTAAATTCAGGCGAGTGAGAGGCGCGAGAGAGCGGGAATGCACAGAGGTGAGTTGGTGTAACCACTTTGAACTCGGACATGTGGTGGTTCGAGTTCAAGTGATACCGATCACTTGGGGTTACCTTGCCCGTATGGCACCATTCAAAAACGATGTTCTACCACTAATTCCGAGCCGATTGGACGCCTGGAACGTTGACATGGCTTGGGTTATCCGCTCAGAGAGCGGAGTGAATTCCCACCAGCGAATACGTGAAATCCACAGGGCAACCTGACGGACATCATATTCCAGGTACGTTATATCACTTGCACTGGTTTGCTAGCTCACCCTGGACGCAGCTTTCGAGAAGTTGGAATTGGATGTTTCGACCGTACTCACTTCTCCGTAAGTGTCGAGAGGTCCAGTATCTCCATGTATGTGTTTATGTCCACCTTTGGGTGTCTACCATGTTTTAGTAGTATCCTCTACTATACTCTAGGAGGTGTTTTTGGTGGTCTTAGTGAGCTTAAACAGAGTGCAATTCTCGATATACGCATTTCTGAGTATATGGAATAACACGTCGTAATACTACAATAAGGAATTTGGGTAAGTACCGTCTGGTTCGAACATAAGAAGGTGGGGAGTGCAGGTTTCATTGGTATGTATCTACAACAAGCTACGCATATTCCACTAAACTAAACGCCGCCAATACGACTCTCCACTCGTGAAGGCGCCCTACCATGTCGGTTGGTCCATTCGTGTCTATTGCGTTCAAGGTAACGGCACCAACGCAACATAAAAAGACAGCGCCGCGTCGCTGTCAACATGAGCTTTAATTGTATTAGTACCGTGGAATGATGAAAACAATTTAGAGGCACATACCATATTACACCCGAAATTGAACAGATGTCCGACTGAGCACGTTTCGTCGTTGACGACTACACGAAGAGTCCAGAATGTCGCCATGCTTCTGCTCGACCGCCGCTATGCTTCCCAAGTGTAAGACGGAGTTGAAATGTTGGCATCGAGTTCATTCGAGAGATACATTGTTAGCACCGCAGTGGATCAGCGAGCAACGTGAGCGCAGCGGCGGTAGCGCTTCTGCTCACTGCAAAGATACGATAATTCAGGCACTGCAATAAGGTATTAGTCCAGAAAGCGTGGTAGACACGCATAACGTACCAAGACGAATTCGTCACCAGGACGTCCAAATGCGTCCATAGACCCGAACCCCGTGAGATCTGAATCGCCCCATCAGCGGCTAATCGTTTAGCAGCTGAAGACTGGCCATGGGCGCGAGGGTTTGGACCGTGTTGGAATCGGCAGGGGTTTGAGCTGTGGAGCCGGTATTGGGAAGAGAAGAGGACGAGGAGGGTCTGGAGCAAGTACGGTAGAAGGCGAGATAGATCCCTGAGCTCCAGCGCCTATGTCGGGCGAAATTCCAGTTGAAGTGTGGCGTGAAATCCAGACGATGCCAATATTCCAGGCAGTGCGAAGCCCGCACACGAACACAGGAACGGTAGTGAGGGTAGGGCGGTTGCGCCTCTACTTCCTACGGTATAACGGGTGTCCAGGTCCTGGTTCAACAAATTTAGCAACAAAAAAGGCAACAGAACAAGGTAATGTACTCGCTAAGTTCGTCACCAAGACGTCCTAATGCGTCCATAAAGGCGACCCTATGAGTCGGATCGCAATCAGCGGCTCAGAGACCCGAATACGCGTGGGTAGCCTAAGGTCCATGTTTGAATGGAAGGTTCTGACGGTCTGGAGCAGTTCGGGAGGGAATAGGCACGTTCGAGTGATGAGATGGATGGGCGTCGACGTGGGTGCGGGAATACAGGGCGTGCGCGAGCGAGATTGAAGGGTGGCGTCCTTCGTGAAGACGGTCCTTGTTAGCAGTGAGAAGCTCGAGCAGAGCGCAGCGGCGTAGCGCCGCTGCTCACGCGTTCACTTGATATCAGGTACTAGCGTAATGAATTAAGGATCGAATCGAAGACGAGCAGAATCACGTACCAAAGAGGAATTGGTAACCAAGCGTCCAAAGCGTCCATAAATCCGAAGTCATGAGATCTAAATAGGGATCAGAGCCCAGCATTACCGAAGGCTCGAGATGAGCGTAGTCCGTGACGGGTTCCGGACAGATACGAAGGTTTAACGGGGCGTGGTTGATACTGGTGGAGTTCAATTGCGATATGGGCAATAAGGCATTCCTAACAGCGACAACAGATGGTAGCAGCACCCAGGCGGCTGAGACGAATGTCGAAGTGTGGCGTGAATGGTCGGAAGGAAGTCGTTAGCTCAGCGGTGAAATGCGTGCGGCAGAACGCGGCGCGGAAGCGCAGCTGCTTACTGCGTCGGATGACATCGTGGCCCTGGGATACAATTCAGCGCAAAATTGAGAAAAAGATAACGTACGTGAACAACTGCACCGCCCACACGTCCCAATTCGTCCATAAATCGAAGTCTACCAGATCCAGATCGCCATCAGCGGAGCATTTTCCCGTAGGAATCGACTCCTGCGAAAATTTCACGGTAATAAGCGGAGGAACTAAGAAAAACAGGTCAGAAGTAAAGGTGAAATTTAAACAAAACCTTCCCACCGTTTTCCCGAAAAAAAGCCTGGCCGGCGAGGCCAATTCACGCCGTAGTTTTCCCAAGTCAGCGTTCTCCCCAGATGTCGTGCAGTTCTGGGGCGGATGAATTCTTTGAAGGAGGCGGCGAAGCCGCCTCGCGCCGCCGTCTAAGGAAGGTTATAAGATGGGGAATATGACAATAGAGAGCCAGAACATACCGTGTTTGATAGCTGAATATATCAGATCTAATGAAAACGAATCAGAAACAGTAGATCAAAATGAACTGAAAGACACACCTTTTCACCTGGACCAAAAGCCGGTCCGGCGAGGACAACGACGGTGCCCTAGCATCAACACTTCGTATCCATGGCAACAGGTTGTTGACCGTCGTAGAATGGCGGTGGCGAAGCCACCGCCGCGAGTCTGAAGGTGCTGGCTTCTTCAATCATCGTGAAATCAACAGCGCCGAAAAGAGAGAACTCATGCATTCAATGGACGTAATGCGAGCGAATCTAAGATCATAATAAGCCCCAAAAAGACTTAGAAAAATGACGAGACAAACGCACTTTTCGCCTGAGATCCAAGCCTGGCCGGCGAGGCCGTCCACGCTGCTCTAATCCCCAAGGATCCGTGCATCGCGTCTGAATTTGAGAGAACTCGAGTCGTTGCTGATTCTTGTGGCGCCGAAGGCGCCAACGCGTCGTGTCGGAAAAGAACCAGGTTTGAAGATGGAGGACGTCGTGGGAGGAAGCAAAGCGTGAAGTGGCCCGATTGGGATAAATCCGATCGACGCGTTCCTCCTCTTGCCATCACGTCGTGCCGCTAGCGTCTGCTTCAATCGACCCTTCGCGTGTTTTAGATTCGGCTCCTTTTGACATGCGCTAATCTCTGTGGCTCCCGTGTGTCAGTCCTTCTGGAAGTTATGCCGAGTACCTCTGGTCGTCGCCTCCTTGTATCGTCTCTCCGTATTGTCTCCTGCAAATCTGAACCCGTTTCTCGACGAATTGAACGACTCTCGCTCATTGTGTGTCCCCTTCTTGACGACATTGGCGACTTCTATGGAAATGGCAGCCATTGCACGTGGTGTACTAAGGTTTCACTACGCACCTTCTGTCCTTCGGGGTGTTAGCGTCCTCTCGTCTCTGAATTCTGACCCCGAATCTCGACGATTTGAGCTGGTAAGTCTCTCTTGGAGTGTCAGAACTCTGAAGAGCACTGCCTAGACAACTTTACGCACCTTTCCCGAGTTCCAGCCATTCTGACCTCGGTTCTCGACAAATTGGCGCCTGTGGCGGTTTCCAGACCTCTAGAACGTCAACATACGGGTTATACAGATGTTTTACTTTGCTAACCTCGTCACCGTCTGTGAAGGCTATATAAAACTTGAGTTATGGGAAACTAGCACACGACGGAAAGCGTACCAACGATGAAGGCATTCAGCTTGTAGGTGAAAACACGCTGACACAACAAAACGTCAGCACACGAGCGGGATGGAGCGTAGAACGAGCTTACCGCGACACTTTGCGGTGAACGTGACGGTAAGTGGGAGAGTCAGAATGAGGAATCCAAACTGACCGTTGCGCAGAGAACGAATTCAGGTCCCCGCCGGAGGAATATTTCCGTGTGTAAGACTTCTTTGGGCGCCCGATCGTTACCTTGACAAGACTAGACTTGATTCAGGTCCCCGTCTTGAAATCCTTTCGTGGCGCACTCAACGGGAGGTAAATCCTGGCTGGATATATATTCGTATTCACTCTGATCTGCAGTTGTATAGAAGGAAGTCAAGACTCAAGTTTGTCTGTATACACAGTGGTGAGATATGTACGTGCCGTCATAACCCAATATTCGTTGCATCATTTACTAAGACTGCCCTGGTAGTTCCCGGGCTATGCGGCTAATACCTCTTTCTTATTCTGGTGCTATACAGATTCATGTCATAGGTAGTACTATGAGATGTATCTCTTTCGAATGCTGAACACAGTCCGCGTCGAACGAAACCACGGGAGCATGAGTTCGTGAGGGCGCCACACAGAACAGTACTTTCGCAGCATCAAGTTCTGATGCGCTCATAACTGTGCATGAGTCACGTCGGGCCCAGATGGGCTCCTCATATATCAAACCCTAATTCTCAAGAGGTATAAAGTCCAGTCGGATTCCTGTTGAAATCAGTACCTTCCTTTCCTTCACGCCATTATGCTGTCACTATGCCCCTCGGATTGTCCTCTTGTCATCGGCGTCGCCGTTGGTGTTGGACTCTGTGTTACTCTCATCATCGACTGACTGGTTTATTGTCTAGTTACTCATCCACTAACTCAAGTAAGTGTATCGTGTCTTCTACTTTCATCATTGTCTGACTCGTTGATACTCTAGGTACCGACTCGTCCTCTCGTGCTGATTACTTTCCGCGTATCCTCTCTCCTGCCTCGACTCGCAAGCTTAAGTGCTACGACTCTTCCGGCAGCACGGTGCGTAACAGTGACTCGCATGCATTCGGCTAACATACCTCTTTAGTTTGTCCGTGTGTGCTGGGGCAAACACCACAGTGCGAGTCTCAGATGTGATTCTCGCACTGCCCATGACGGGGACTGCGCGAGCCAGGAATGGGATGTTGGGGCCCGTGTGGCTTAATGGGGTTGACCCTACCCAAAACCGACCTTGCGCGCAGGTGATGTTTAGCTTGGTTTCCTGCCCGCCCTCCTTGGAGTAGCGCAATCAGCACCCGAGACTCCTTTTTTTAAAATTGTAGCTGCGAGAGACTCGAACGCTGTACTCGCCAGCCCCTGCCCTGGGTAACGGAGCGCTCGCGGTTTGAATCTCGCCCGAGAACCCCAAACACCTTAGCAGGGCACCTTGACAGTACGATCTACGAGCTAAAAAGTGCTCTTTAGCGAGTCGTGCCTGTGTAATCAGTAGACTTCTCTCTCGCTTAGACATTTGTAGTAAATACTCGCCGTACTTGCCGTGTTGTAGCTAGAAAATACATTTATTTGACCAAGAACTCCCCACCGAAGAAGAGCTACCCGCGAAGACGTGACACGACACTCCTCAGAAGCACTCGAAGAAGACATGACACACCCCCGCCCACGAAGAGCCACCTGCAAATCACCCGAAGAAGCACCCACCCGCTCACCCTCCATCCCACGCAAATTGCAGCAGACTCTCCTAGACCCTCAACAGAGGGAATAGACTCGAGGATGCAGCATATAGCGGGAACGGAGGAAGAGGGCACACGACATCGCCCAAAGGCGTCGTCTTGAAAATAGCCAGTATCACAATATGAATATGAAGAATGCACCCACGTTGACTTAGCGTATTCAGCGATGACACCGGCTGCGATGCCATTCTGACTCTTGACCACCTGCGCCACACATCGCGCGACGTTCGCGGGGCTCGCTTCCGCTTTGGGCGCCTTCTCCACGTTGAGCACGAGGCTCGGCACGACGTGCGTGGCAATCTGGTTATCCGCCTGCACGAGCGAAGCGTAAAAGTTGAGCAGCGAGTCGAGAGCAGCACCCGACACCAAAACAGAATGTGAGATCGTGTATATGTTTCCAAGCAACGTCTTTTCAATCTCTGGGAACGACGTTGACGGGGTAACCTGAAGAAGAATCGCCAAAACATTCAATGCCTGGGAAAGCAACGAAATATCCGTAGTGGAGATATACACTTTGATTTGGTCGATAAGCGTAGGCGCCACGGCCGGCGGTATCCCTTCCGTATAGCTAATATGACCATCTTTAGACAAAGAAAGCAAAGGAAAGACGAACACGTACCTTTTCAATAAAACATCAATCGCATTGAAGATTTCAGGTTTGCCCGCCCGTCCACTTTTCCTCAACAAGCCAATGAGATATTCGAGACAGCCATTGACCCAGGTATCGCCAACAGACACTTCCGCTGCCACCTTCATAATCACACGAACAGCGCCCTCGGTCTTGCCAGTCGCCCTGCAGATAGCCTCCCACTCCCTCTTGTCCTTGGCTTGGACGACATCGGTCGCACAAATCCAGAGATTCGCAATGCACTCTTCAGCACACGACCGCACGTCGGCATCTGTATCGTGATTGGATAAACGCTCTACAGCCGCGTAATACAGGGGCTCGGGCCAGTTTTCACCCTTGACAGGCTTGAGAGCACTGAGAAGGGCGGAGAAGACTCGGAAGGATTCTGCAGCGACACGGGGGTGCTTGTCCACGACGAGCTTGAGAAGGATGGGAGTAATGGTGGGAAGTGAACTCGAGTACGCGGTGGGAGTGTGGGTGCCGAAGAAGGCTGTCAAGAAGGAGAGGCATGTCAAATGGAGGGTGGCTGTCGACGTGGACAGAGAGTGCGACAGAACAGATTTAGAGGTTGAGATGATGACAGTGGCTTGGCTGGACAAGCAGCCCGGGAGGACATCGAGGAGGGAGTGTAAAAGACCGAACCCCGCTTGTAGCGTCGCGGCAGGGGCTTTAGGAGACTTGATTTGATTCAAAAGTGCCTTTGAAAGCGAAGGAACTTGCGCCTTGAGAAGAGCGTACGGCCCCTCTCCGGAGTCCATGGCCTCCGCGTCGCGTTTCCTCTTTCCGCGCGTAACGTCGTCCTTGCTAAGAGCCATACCACCGTATACGGAAGTTTGGTTTAGTAACAGGCCATATGTAGCCCATATTTCTAGTTTAACCGTAACTTCTCGGTCACCGAAGCGGGAAATGAGGACGGGGGAGACATCCTTGTAGATTGCGTTGAGTAATTCGGGACGCGTAGTGATGAGAGCTGAGAGTAACTTTGTCGCCGAACGACGCGTCTTGTAGGACATGTCCTCATCGTCAGAATACCTAAAGCAAATGAGTGAAAGTTCAAAAATGGGTAGTGGTGCACATACTCGTCCTCGGCATCCCCATCTTCCTCTTCCTCTTCCGCATCGGCCATCTCCTCATCCTCGTCGTCGTCGACGGCATAGTTGGGATCATACTTGATATATTGGGTGCCAACCTGAATGCACGAGGACAGATAGGGCGCGGCTTCGCCTGGGCACCGCAGTACGATGGCTTCCAGAGCCTGAAGACAGCCCTCGCGCAGATCGTCGTCGTCCCTCTGGACCGCTTTTAGGATGCCACTGACGACATCGCCTAGAACGGGCGCGATCTGGGATGGAGAATGCCTGGCCACGGCGGCGATCAGCTGGACAGTCGTGCGCTGCTTGTCGAGGTTGGCCCCTGCTGCGAGATTGGGGTAGACGCTGGTCTGCAGGAGCTCCGTGAACAGCTGGGACTGGGAGATGGGTATGAATTGGGAGATGGTCACGATCGCGCGTTTGCGAACGACAGGGCGGGGATGGGATAGGAGCGGCGCGAGTATTTTGAGAGGCTGAGAGTCTGTTGTTGCTGTGGCCAAGTGGGTAGGAAAGCGGACGATGAGGATGGACAGTATCGACAGTGTCTCAACGAGCGCTTCTGGTGGCGTGCTGGTCTGTAAAATCTGTTAGACGGCACAGGCTGCAAGTTTAATCACATACATTCTGGATCTGTCCTAATAGTTTTGGCGTCAACTTGTAACACGCAGATTGCGCAATCCTGCCAGTGCCATCAGAGGGCAGCTCTGCAGTGATCGTTTTCAACGCTGCAATGTTCGTCAATAACAGCCGTTCGTCGCTATTCAACTACGCACCTAGCGCAGAAATATCACGCAGCTCGTCGTCCTTTCCACCAGAAAACTCGATAAGCTTGTCCACGACAGATTCCATCAGTGGCTCCCGGATGATCTTGATTAGCTGCCCTAGACTGCAGCCTGGTGAGCAAAGCACGGCTACATCCCAAACACGCACCATTTCACCGCCTGATTCTTCACCTCGGATATCTTGTCTTCCACCAAGGAAAGGACCTGGTTAAGCACCTTCGTTTCAGACGCCTCGTCGCCCGTGTAGCACCCAGGATCTTGCTTGATTTCATTCATCAGATCGTTCAGACCCATGAATCTATACAAAATCAGCAATTTAAGCTGTATTTCCTTTGAGAACGCACCGGAAATCCTGGTCTGGCGACTGCATCTGTAAAACAATTAATTCCAATCCATTTCGAAGCGCAAGTCGCCCACCTTTTCGATGAGGCTGTTCATGAGGTACGTCTTCGTCATTTTCGTCAAATGTCTGGGGGAAATGAAGGAGAAATCGGCGAAAACAACCAACGCTTGAGGTCGTGGTCGAGAGGGGACTATCGTCATGTCGAGGCAGCACAGCCACACGACCGATTTGACCAATTTTTCCCGAGCGACCGATTTGAAGACCGATTTTCGCCGAAGCGACCAATTTGAGGCACGTGACTGAGATGCTCGGTCACCTCGCCCGAGCGGGAGTTCGATTCCCCCCTATTTGATTTTTTTTTTTCGCGCAGCCTGGTGAGCACAGGCGCGGCAAATTGTGGCGCATACACACGTCTATTTCAACGTTTATCAATATATACTGTATCTACTCCGTAGGATATACGCGCGTGCAACCGCTAAGAAACCCCGAGCGGAGCACGGTGCTTGGCGGAGAGTCGGTTGAGATATCGGCGCGGCGCAAAATGCTCAACAGAGCAATTCACATACCGGCGACGAAATCAGATGGATGGAGGAGATATGAAAGAGGGCCAGCACGATACTGGTGAAGGGGAATGCCGAGCATGCGCGAGAGCGATGCGTGCGTGCTTTATAGACGTCTTATTCGCGCGCGTGCAAGCACGCCGCTGAGCGCGAGCGAGGGGGAGATGGCATCAGTATATGAACTAAAGACGTCCGAAGCAACTCACTGAGATGAAGAGTGGACTCCTTCTGGATGTTGTAGTTCAATCCTCGAGCTGCTTTCCGGTGAAAATAGGGTGCTGCTGGTCTGGTGGGATATCCTCTTTGTCCTGGATCTTCGCCTTGACATTATCGATGGTATCTGCGACTCGACAACGAGAGTGATGGTCTTGCGCGTGAGGGTCTCCACGAAGATCTGCATACCATCGGGCAGACAAAGACAATGTGAAGGGTGGACACGTGGACACCTACTGGATGTTGTATTCGGAGAACGTGCGACCGTCATCGAACTGCTTGCCAGCAAATATCAAGCGTTGCTGGAATACTCCTTGTCCTGGATCTTGGCCTGCAAAAGGAAAGATAAGCTGGTGACCTCAAGCAAAGCGAGACATACCGAATTGACTGGCACGTACATCGGCGTCCAGCCCATGCTCGTCGCTCTCCACACAGGAAGTCGCGTGTCTTCGAGTAAAATCTACCCAACCGAACCCGCCACCTTCCGTGCCATCTCCGGCGTCTGTCGCATTGCCTGACTCAGCGGCGTTGTCGAGGAATATTCATATCGCAACCTCATTGGAGGGTTTACGCTGGGCTCAGCGTCTCGGACAGCTTGAGCTTGGATGCCCCATTTCTGGGGGCTTACACGTAGCTGCGTCGTCGAATTGACGGCTTGCGCGTTTGAGGCCATAGAGCGCCATAGAGAGGCAATCTGCATAACAGAGAACAGGGAAAAAAGGCCTTAGACAGAGATCTGGGGCTGGATGACACGGCCTCGCCGCCGTGCTGTGGGAGTGGGCGGAAGAAGAGCGATCAGCGCTGATCTATTGGACTTGGTAAACAACATCAAATCACGACGCGTTTACCCTCGACTCTCACCTGACTCTCACCTCAACGCGACTATGTCGTCTATATGCTCATAGTCTCGTCAAAATCTTCCCGCACCTCTTTCTATCATCCTCCACGATGTCTGCTGGAGCGCCGCTCATCGACCGTGCTGATGTTTCCGCCGATTACCATCTGTACAGCTGCGCCTTGCTTGTATTGGATCTACTATGCGCACATGCTGTCATCATGCCCAGCTCTTTGTGAGATTTTTTACTTCTATTACTTTTACTTTTCTTAGTAAATGCTATTGACAGCTTCCGTTCATCCACGCCGCGACGTCCAACTCCTAATCGATATCTGGCCCCATCCACGCTACCCATTGCCTACACGTCTTGTGGAGGATTCATCAGGCGCCGCCTCGGCGTCATCAACAATCTACCTGTCGCGTCATTCACCCTCTCGCCACCTGCGCCGTCAGACATCAACCGCCGCCGCCCACCCGTCGAAGATGGCTTAACGCTTATTTCTCAGTATGCTGCATTCCCCGTGAGTCCTTTTGGTTTCTCGGGTTATCTTTTTACTGATTGCTATTGGCAGAAAGCAGTCATGTCTGCCCATTAATCTTCTCCGTCTCCCTCACTTGTTCCGTCGTGGAGTACCGACTCCGCTGTCAATCCGCGTCTGGCTTAAGTGTTCGTAGTACTTAGTTGGACATTCCCATCTCATCTTCTCCTACACTTTACGCTCTATGTGATCTCCCGCCATTATCACGGCTGCAACATTCTGAATTGGCCTCCCTGGACACGACTTCACTTGTGGCCGGATGGGAGGCGGAATGTCAGGATGATGTCGTCTGGACACGTCCGGTCAGGGCAGTTCGCGCATTTCTGTATATGTGGCCGCTTCTACGAAGTTGGAGCCGCCGGCGCCTAACGCTCTCAGGTAGATTCGTTAAGTAAATCTTTGGACTATTCTTATCTGATAATGAACTCCTTCTTCAGAACTTCTGCACCGGATTCACTCCAAGAGTTCTGGCATGTAATTGCTGGGATAGAGATCCTGCTGCTCTCAAGCCCTTATCTTTGTCACTGGGACGGTATGACATCGAGTTTGGGCAGGATGACTGGGCGGCGGGAAGATGATATGCCAGAGGCTCCGTATAAGTCCATCAGGACGTATAGATGTATTTCCACAAGTGTGCCAGACCTTGAATCAATTATCGTTTGAACTTGATTGATCACACATGCCCGCCCGATACCCAATGTCCCTCCGAGGGCGCAACATGTGTCGGGACAGCAAGACTATGCCACTGACTCCAAGGATTATCTTGTGTCTCAGAGGATATAGCCCCAGACATGCCGTGTACGACGTATGAAGGCTGTAGAGCCCATAGTTATTGCCCTGGTGAGAGTTTTGAATTTTGAGTATTCTTGCAAGCTGACTTTGTCCTTTAGATGAGTACTTATCTCTTGTTAGTCCATCGTTCTGGTAGGCGGGTTAGAGCTTATACATCACCGTCTTTACAGCTCTCGGCTGGTCATCACGTCTGCCGCACGTTGTACGAATCTCAGGACGGCGATGGCGAGACAGCTGAATTATGATTGGACTCAACAAGTTTGCAGGTCTGTGTATCGGACAATGTACTACTAGTACTACTACTCATTGAGACACGGTCTTCTAGATTACTTTATCTAGAACGGTAAGTCAACATGACTCAAGCTAACAACAATGCGTCTGACCGCGCACCCCGCATACTTATGAGGTTGGCTCAAGAACTACTCGCAACCCGTACTCCGCCCTGCAAGCATGGCATTGACATACCCCGGCATTCTTAGCGGCGCGACACTGGCGCGATATCAGCATGAGGGATCAATCTCCATCTGGGTGATGGACTGGACAAAGGTAGTACGAGGAGGCGGTCATCCCAAAATAGAACTGCCTCGATAAGTTTTGCGTCCGGATTTGGATTTGCCTCGGTTCAAAAATAGCACCAGAGGGCATCACGGGTGCCTCGATATGACCAATTTTCCCGAGAGGGGACTATCGTCATGTCGAGGCAGCACAGCCACACGACCGATTTGACCAATTTTTCCCGAGCGACCGATTTGAAGACCGATTTTCGCCGAAGCGACCAATTTGAGGCACGTGACTGAGATGCTCGGTCACCTCGCCCGAGCGGGAGTTCGATTCCCCCCTATTTGATTTTTTTTTTTCGCGCAGCCTGGTGAGCACAGGCGCGGCAAATTGTGGCGCATACACACGTCTATTTCAACGTTTATCAATATATACTGTATCTACTCCGTAGGATATACGCGCGTGCAACCGCTAAGAAACCCCGAGCGGAGCACGGTGCTTGGCGGAGAGTCGGTTGAGATATCGGCGCGGCGCAAAATGCTCAACAGAGCAATTCACATACCGGCGACGAAATCAGATGGATGGAGGAGATATGAAAGAGGGCCAGCACGATACTGGTGAAGGGGAATGCCGAGCATGCGCGAGAGCGATGCGTGCGTGCTTTATAGACGTCTTATTCGCGCGCGTGCAAGCACGCCGCTGAGCGCGAGCGAGGGGGAGATGGCATCAGTATATGAACTAAAGACGTCCGAAGCAACTCACTGAGATGAAGAGTGGACTCCTTCTGGATGTTGTAGTTCAATCCTCGAGCTGCTTTCCGGTGAAAATAGGGTGCTGCTGGTCTGGTGGGATATCCTCTTTGTCCTGGATCTTCGCCTTGACATTATCGATGGTATCTGCGACTCGACAACGAGAGTGATGGTCTTGCGCGTGAGGGTCTCCACGAAGATCTGCATACCATCGGGCAGACAAAGACAATGTGAAGGGTGGACACGTGGACACCTACTGGATGTTGTATTCGGAGAACGTGCGACCGTCATCGAACTGCTTGCCAGCAAATATCAAGCGTTGCTGGAATACTCCTTGTCCTGGATCTTGGCCTGCAAAAGGAAAGATAAGCTGGTGACCTCAAGCAAAGCGAGACATACCGAATTGACTGGCACGTACATCGGCGTCCAGCCCATGCTCGTCGCTCTCCACACAGGAAGTCGCGTGTCTTCGAGTAAAATCTACCCAACCGAACCCGCCACCTTCCGTGCCATCTCCGGCGTCTGTCGCATTGCCTGACTCAGCGGCGTTGTCGAGGAATATTCATATCGCAACCTCATTGGAGGGTTTACGCTGGGCTCAGCGTCTCGGACAGCTTGAGCTTGGATGCCCCATTTCTGGGGGCTTACACGTAGCTGCGTCGTCGAATTGACGGCTTGCGCGTTTGAGGCCATAGAGCGCCATAGAGAGGCAATCTGCATAACAGAGAACAGGGAAAAAAGGCCTTAGACAGAGATCTGGGGCTGGATGACACGGCCTCGCCGCCGTGCTGTGGGAGTGGGCGGAAGAAGAGCGATCAGCGCTGATCTATTGGACTTGGTAAACAACATCAAATCACGACGCGTTTACCCTCGACTCTCACCTGACTCTCACCTCAACGCGACTATGTCGTCTATATGCTCATAGTCTCGTCAAAATCTTCCCGCACCTCTTTCTATCATCCTCCACGATGTCTGCTGGAGCGCCGCTCATCGACCGTGCTGATGTTTCCGCCGATTACCATCTGTACAGCTGCGCCTTGCTTGTATTGGATCTACTATGCGCACATGCTGTCATCATGCCCAGCTCTTTGTGAGATTTTTTACTTCTATTACTTTTACTTTTCTTAGTAAATGCTATTGACAGCTTCCGTTCATCCACGCCGCGACGTCCAACTCCTAATCGATATCTGGCCCCATCCACGCTACCCATTGCCTACACGTCTTGTGGAGGATTCATCAGGCGCCGCCTCGGCGTCATCAACAATCTACCTGTCGCGTCATTCACCCTCTCGCCACCTGCGCCGTCAGACATCAACCGCCGCCGCCCACCCGTCGAAGATGGCTTAACGCTTATTTCTCAGTATGCTGCATTCCCCGTGAGTCCTTTTGGTTTCTCGGGTTATCTTTTTACTGATTGCTATTGGCAGAAAGCAGTCATGTCTGCCCATTAATCTTCTCCGTCTCCCTCACTTGTTCCGTCGTGGAGTACCGACTCCGCTGTCAATCCGCGTCTGGCTTAAGTGTTCGTAGTACTTAGTTGGACATTCCCATCTCATCTTCTCCTACACTTTACGCTCTATGTGATCTCCCGCCATTATCACGGCTGCAACATTCTGAATTGGCCTCCCTGGACACGACTTCACTTGTGGCCGGATGGGAGGCGGAATGTCAGGATGATGTCGTCTGGACACGTCCGGTCAGGGCAGTTCGCGCATTTCTGTATATGTGGCCGCTTCTACGAAGTTGGAGCCGCCGGCGCCTAACGCTCTCAGGTAGATTCGTTAAGTAAATCTTTGGACTATTCTTATCTGATAATGAACTCCTTCTTCAGAACTTCTGCACCGGATTCACTCCAAGAGTTCTGGCATGTAATTGCTGGGATAGAGATCCTGCTGCTCTCAAGCCCTTATCTTTGTCACTGGGACGGTATGACATCGAGTTTGGGCAGGATGACTGGGCGGCGGGAAGATGATATGCCAGAGGCTCCGTATAAGTCCATCAGGACGTATAGATGTATTTCCACAAGTGTGCCAGACCTTGAATCAATTATCGTTTGAACTTGATTGATCACACATGCCCGCCCGATACCCAATGTCCCTCCGAGGGCGCAACATGTGTCGGGACAGCAAGACTATGCCACTGACTCCAAGGATTATCTTGTGTCTCAGAGGATATAGCCCCAGACATGCCGTGTACGACGTATGAAGGCTGTAGAGACCATAGTTATTGCCCTGGTGAGAGTTTTGAATTTTGAGTATTCTTGCAAGCTGACTTTGTCCTTTAGATGAGTACTTATCTCTTGTTAGTCCATCGTTCTGGTAGGCGGGTTAGAGCTTATACATCACCGTCTTTACAGCTCTCGGCTGGTCATCACGTCTGCCGCACGTTGTACGAATCTCAGGACGGCGATGGCGAGACAGCTGAATTATGATTGGACTCAACAAGTTTGCAGGTCTGTGTATCGGACAATGTACTACTAGTACTACTACTCATTGAGACACGGTCTTCTAGATTACTTTATCTAGAACGGTAAGTCAACATGACTCAAGCTAACAACAATGCGTCTGACCGCGCACCCCGCATACTTATGAGGTTGGCTCAAGAACTACTCGCAACCCGTACTCCGCCCTGCAAGCATGGCATTGACATACCCCGGCATTCTTAGCGGCGCGACACTGGCGCGATATCAGCATGAGGGATCAATCTCCATCTGGGTGATGGACTGGACAAAGGTAGTACGAGGAGGCGGTCATCCCAAAATAGAACTGCCTCGATAAGTTTTGCGTCCGGATTTGGATTTGCCTCGGTTCAAAAATAGCACCAGAGGGCATCACGGGTGCCTCGATATGACCAATTTTCCGTCGAGAGGGAGCCAAGATGGATCATGTGATCAATTTAGCCGACGCGTCACGTCGGGCCCGAGCCTTTCTAAGTTTCTTTCGCTCTCGTCTCTATCTCAGGCAAACCTCATAAGGCACACAGAGCAAAACTGGAGAAAAGTAATCAATTTCAGCACCACTTCCAATAAATAACGATATGCAGACGGGCGAATCAAGCATAAATACTAAGAAAAATCGAATCGGAACTCATGGACACTCTACGCCACTGATGGTTGGGCTACGTGTATGACCAGACACAAACTCTTCTCCCTCATCGGTGCCTGTCTCCCCTCGCGACTCGTTTTCAAAGCTCCCCCCGCATGCGCCCTCGAGTTCTTGTTCGAACGTACACGTCTCAGCCGCGGTCGCATCGATAGTTAACATCCGTACCCGGAACAATCCCTATAATGATTGAGTCTACTTTCATTTGGAGCAAGAACAGGATGCACTCACCATCGACAGATCTCAATGCGAACTGTCTAATACCTCATTCGTTGAATCAACCGATATGAGCGTATTTATACCTCTGGGCGGTCTGGGGACGTCTTCACGGGTGTTCCTCAGAAGTGCGTCCTCGTGAGCTGGGAGATGGTCCTCTGGCGCGCGTCTTCGCGTGTTCTCCTCTGGGGTGGATCTAAGCGCTGGCGTGCGTCTTAATGTGCTCCTCCGGGATGCGCCTTCGCGCAATGTTCCTTTCCTTACTTTGGCCTCGCTTACGGACCCGCTATTGTATCCCCACTTTCAATAAAACCAATTATATTCTGCCAAAAACCTCGTTAGTTTCAACGTCTTCGACGACCAGCGCAGAAGAGTCACTCACCGCTACGCTACATACACCTCGGCTCAAGTACTGGACAAGGCGGCGTGAGTGATGAATTGTAAAGAAACCGCAAAGTACACTTACCGGACAATTGACGGACAAGTCAGGACGAGGTTAGTAAATAGTACTCGCATGTCAACGAGGGAATCAAAATACACAAGTCAACACACTCGCATAGCAAGCCCGATGAATCCTATGTGGGAGGTGTCAGTCACCGAGGGCATGTACTCACCAAAATCAAACGGTGCAAGCAGTGCCGCTCATACTGCGCACAAGTTGTACATGTCATCGAAATCACCCACATATGGGGGTGAGTACGGCGCCCACATTAGCGCCTCCCCGCCGCTCACGCCCGCACGGTAGGCGGAGAGATCATCCTTAAATTGATATCCAGAGGAGCGTCGTCGTCTGATTGCTCCCACCGGCTCGAAGCCAAATGGGATAAGGGACGCGTCGCGAAGACAACGTCCCACACAATGCCAGCGACGTCGGGTACATTCCCTAGGTCTGTAAGAGTCGTTATTAACAGTCCGAAGCAAGAAGGAGCGACGTGGGCATACCATAGTCTCCATGCTCGTCGGCGGTGTTGCAAGATGGGTGGTAGTGGCGGGGAAAGTTGTTCGAAAAAGTCGTCCGGGCTCGAGCCCAAGGCCGCAGCGGTACGTATCTACAGCAAAGGTAATGCATGGTGCAAAGGACGGCGGACAGAAGAGCTTACTGTCCAAGCTCACAGCCAGGCCCCGACGGCCGACTTGACATCTGACGAAAGGATGATAAACGAGGCGTGTTTAAAGCCGGTGGAAATGATGACGCACCCAGTAGCTCATATCATGGCCCAAGGGTGACAGTCGAATTAATGTCGAAATCGTCGTCAAGGAAAGCAATCTATAGACATACCAGGACCCAAATCAACAGCGAGAACGAAACCAGGACCAATCGTAGACTCAAGGACATGGCGGGAATACCCAAAGCTATACTGGTGGTCGGGAGGTCATCGTGATTTGGTCGGCGTCTTCGTCGTCTCATTAGTCCCACCGGCGCGAAGCCAAATGGGACAAGGGACGCGTCGCGAAGACAACGTCCCCAAACAACGCCGACGACGTAGGTTACATTTCCCGAGTCTGTCAGAGTCGTTAATAAGAGCGTGAAGACCCCTTCAACAAGCTACACGTACCAGAGATTGATGTTCGTTGGTGCTACTAGTAGGACTTTAGAATGGAACTGGTGGAAAAGTCGTCCGAATGAGTCGTCCGGGCTCAAGGGAGCGAGCGGTACCTATGGCGAAGGGAATGAATGGGGGTAGTAACAGGAAGAGAGGAGAGCTTACCATGCAAGGAAGGCGCCCCCGAGAGCGTGCTCGACGTCTAAGGAAAGGGCGGGGAATGAGCATGACTATGATAAGCAGCAACAGCGACGCACGAAGCGGCTCATAGCCCATATCCAAGGATAAGAGGCGGGATAACGTCCTCCACGTCGCGGTCAACGGTGCACAACCAAAATCTTCTGCAAAAATCGTCAGCGGGCTCGTCGACGACAAGACAAAACAAACAAATAAACCAGAGCACTGAATGCCGAGGGCGAAAGCGCTCGCGGAAGCTCGCAGTCAGCAAGGCAGTCGACGATGATGGCAGGAAGAAACCCGAGTGGCCATCAACAAACATAAGCCGGTCACGTTTTAAACGCGTCGTTGTCGCCGGCACACACGATGAGCGGAACGTCGTCAACAGCGAGCAGAGCATCTGTAGAATGATGAGAATAGCATGGAATGAAAGAATAAGACAAACCGAGACAGGAAAGGTATGCAGAGGGAAAAGGAAGGAAGGAAAGGTGGAATGATGATTCTCAGTGAAATCTCTCGCCTTTTAACGCCTTCGCCATAGATACGTACATGCAATAAGATGGATATCAAAGCCGTTGATCGGGCGCCGTGACACACGGACATTTGATGGGGCCAGATCTGTGAAGATTCAGGCGCATATTGGGCCGCCACACATTTCGCTTTAGAGACGTGTCGCCGCCCTGAAGACTACAGGGCAAAGACAGCGGCGATTCAAGCAAGAAAAGAATTAAAATCTGAGATGAAGAAAACATCAGGACAAGTGGTGAACCCAAACCAAATAGAACTTACCTGCTCATCGGAAATGCACCGTGGCGAGTTTGCCGTTCTTCAAAACAAGGTTCCAACGGCCAAAATGCAGGAATTTAGGTGCAGGGTCTGCCCCTGAAGAATCTGATGGGAGTCAGCCAGCGGCGTCTGGACTCGGGGGTAGTGAAAACTTACAGAATGGTTTTTTCACCCTAACAAGCGCAACGCTTCGCGTTGCTAATTGCGCTGCTCTGGGCGCGGAGAAAGTCGCCGTTTACGTTCTGATGGAGTGTCATATGAGTCAGCTTGCAATCAAGGCCGTCGAAACACGGAAAAGGTACGAAACCTTTTCTGCATTTCGGTACGCAGCGCGAATCGGATGTTAACGTCGAATTCAATTGGTTTCAGAGGCGGACAGAAAGTATATTCAGGTAAATACACCTAAACCAGTCATGAAATTGAATATAAAGAAGCGGGAAACGACATTTACCCAAAACTGTCGGAGGGACGGAGGAGGAAGACGACCTCGCGCGTCATTTCCCCACATCCGAGGTTCGGCCAGATAAGATTCTAGAGGCCCCCGGAGACGTCACAGGGTCCAGAAATCCTCGTGTCATCGATGTGCAGGGTCCTAGACGCTCCCAGAGCCTCTGACGCGATAACTCGTCCTCAAAGCGTGTTCTCCGCCTCCACGACCGTCGGAATCCGTGTTACGTAATGCTAGCAAGAGTCTCCAGGTAAATTCAGGCGAGTGAGAGGCGCGAGAGAGTGGGAGAGCACGAAGGTGAGTTGGTGTAACCACTTTGAACTCGGACATGTGGTGGTTCGAGTTCAAGTGATACCGATCACTTGGGGTTGCCATACTCGTATGGCACCATTCAAAACCGATGTTTCCGCTAATTCCGAGCCGATTGGACGCCTGGAACGTTGACAGACTTGGGTTACCCGCATAGAGCGGAGTGAATTCCCACCAGCGAATACGTGAAGTCAACATGGCGACCCGACGGACATCATATTCAAGGTACGTTATATCACTTGCACTGGTTTGCTAGCTCACCCTGGACGAAGTTTTCGAGAAGTTGCAATTGGATGTTTCGACCGTACTCACTTCTCCGTAAGTGTCGAGAGGTCCAGTATCTCCATGTATGTGTTTATGTCCACCTTTGGGTGTCTACCATGTTTTAGTGGGATCTCATACTGTGTTCTGGGAGCAATTAGACGCTTGTACAGAGCTTCAATGGAGTTGAATTGTCGATATACGCATTTCTGGTTTCTGATAAGTAACACATTTCAAGACTACGGTAAGGTTTTCGCGTAAATACTGTCTACTTTCGAGCATAAGAATGGGAGGTAAACCAAATTCATTGAAACGTATCTACAACAAGGCTGTACATGTACGCGTATTCTATTCAAATGAACCCCGCCAATACGGCTCTCCGCTCGTCACGCGCCTACTATGTCGGTCAGTCCATCCGTGCCTATGGCGTTAATCTAACGGCACCAACACAGTGTAGAATAACGGCACTGTGTTGCTGTTGCCATCATCTAGGAATGTATTAGCTCCGTGGAATAATCAAAATAGTTTTAGAGGTACGTACCATAATGCACCCGAAATTGAACGTACTCCGTCCTGAGCACGTCTTCATCAACGACGACGCTCAGATCCCATAGTCTCCACTGTCAGAGGCGCTGCTCATCCGCTCGTGTATCCAGAGCGTGGACGGAAGTCGAGGTGTGTG
>JADNRX010000536.1:0-35001 GCA_015501595.1 Hymenopellis radicata | reverse complement strand
ATAGCACGGCTAACGCGGGAATGATGAGCAAGTCAACCTTATTCTCCAAGCGCTTGATTACAACAGGATCCAGGTCGTAAGTGTTCATCTTCGCGACATCGCCAATAAACGTCGGTGAGGGATTCTTTTTCAAGAAATACCCAAGCACCCCGGCGCGCTCGTCTCATCGTCGTCGTCCGGCTTGTCCGCCCACGAGAGGTCAGTGTTGGGATACGCCTCGATCTCTTGTACCTCAGCCTTCTCCGTACTAGAGCGCTTTGACTGCGTGTCGTGAGCTGATTGTCCGCCATCGAGCTGAGGGAGAGGAAGGAAGTCGGTGGACGACAAAAAATCCATGACACGGTGTCCCTGTATTTATACAGACTTGGTATTGAATGCAGACGCGCCGGCGGCCGGAGAATTTTGAGCTAGAGTCCTGTATCATGGAGGCTGATGTGGGTACTATGCGGGGCAAGGGGCAGCGATTGTCCAACCCTGATTTGATCAGGCGACATGTCAGAAAGAACGGAACTTGCCAAGAGCTTGCTCTCAATGCTCGAGCCTTTGCTTGGGCTCTTATGAGCGAGTCACAGGATAGATGTTATTGGATTTTGGCGGGCCGGTCTAGTTTTAAGCGTCCTCGTTTGCGTTCTTGAAAGCAGAGACAAGAAGGACCGATGAATCTACTACGAAGTCGTTAGAGCGTGTTAACAGTCGAAATATTGACTGCACAGTTACCGTAAGTGCCGTGCATTGAAGGTCGTAAAAGTCTAGAGAGCAACGCACATGCTCTTTGGAGATACCTGCGCAACGTCGACTCTGTGTTCACAAGTGCAATCAAGGTCCCATGGGCTACTTCAAACGGCACGTCGTCGGTCAGTGCACGGAGTCAATGACTCGCATACAGCCTCCGGTCCTCAAACAGAACACCCTTAGTGTAATCAAGTCAAGACTTCGCGCGTTTTTACAAACTTTGCAAGTGTTCGTAACCAAAAGGGGTTCAGCTTCCAAAACGGGAAGTGGGGAAATTTCCAATCGGCAATGATCGTGATTTCAAATTCAAGGTCATTTCCTTCCTCAACGCCAGCTGATTATTAGCCTAGAAAGTAGACGAGATTGAAAGATAAGAATACCTAAGGCCTTTCCTTCACAAAAAGCCTTCTATCCAATGTCATGGAAAGATACATAGGCGCCGCCATCTTGTATTTCAAACCCGAGGCGCTTTCTCACAAGTCCCGACGCCTACGACATAAAAGGCACCTGGACGTCTCTTTGCCTTGGCACCCACCTACGCCTTCGAATTCATCAGAACATCTCTCCCCCCGTTGCAAGCGCTTCCCGTCGACGCCACGCACCAGACGCGCGCGCGATGGGATATTAAACGATTGGCGCACGCGCTGTTGACTTGCAAGGAATGAAATACTACATATGTCGATTCGACAAATCTCCTTGAAATGCAAAAGATTCCGAGCCATATTATATCCAAATCCAGGGAAACGTCTGCTAAGGTATATACATATATTTCTAGAGAACGAAGTGTCTTCGTGATTTTATTGAGGCTGTGAGCGACGAGCACGGTCTTCGTCTTCGGCGTTTGCGCCTTCACAGGTTGCGCTAAAACGGGTTCTGAGAAATGTTCTCGCAGACGAGCTGCTGCTTGGCGTTGTATCTGAGGAATAAACATGTTATCCGGAGGAATGCTGATGGCAGCAAAAACCGTACCTCGCCTCCGACGGTCTTGGTCACCTGCAGCAGAGGACCAGACAGACCCAATTGGAAGATGAGATACCTGAGAGGGAATCGAAGCATGAGACCACGAAAAGCGAAAGGGAAAATATACGTACGAGGCAGCGAGGAAAAACAAAAGGAACGTGAAATAGAGAGGGTTGAAGAGGATAGCCATCGCTTCGTTCCATCCAAGAACAACGAGCATCCCATACATCCAGTATGGCACCTGAGCGATACTAGAAACCGTACTCCGCTTCGCTTCAACGTAGTACGCATCTGCCTCTTTCCGAAACTTGTTCGTCAAGTCAAGAGCCTTTGTCTCTGAAAAGACGACAAGGGACGCCTCAAAATCGAATTCTTCAGTGGACGTCTGAGGGTCTGCTGCAGCTGCATCAGCAGGTAAGATATACTCCAATGACGGGTCTCGAGGTTTGATGTTGGAGTATACAGGCATCAGAACCAGAGTCTATACATACCAATTTAGCCGGGAGTCGGGATCAAATTAAAATAGCGTACCTCATCTTTAGCGACTTTGAAGGCGCCATCGATATCGTCTTCTGGTTTCCAGACCCGCGGGACGCCGTTCTCGTCGTAACGGAAGCGCTCTTCGAAATGAGCGCGAAGTTTACCAAGAATCACAGCATCCGCTGTCTGCTCGTCAATCTTAGCACGAAGTGCTTGCCATGCTCGGCGACGAAGTGCTGCCAAAGCGATAGTGTTCTCTTCCTCTGTGCAGTTGAAGCCTGTGGCCGAAGGTGAGTCATTGAGGGATAAACTTTGGTGTTGTCACCGTACTTTTTGCTTTGGCAAGATAAGTCGCTTCGGCTTTTTCCAACGTCTGCTTGAAGTTCTTCAAGACACGGTCCCACATATCGGGTGCTGGAGCGCCCAAAGCCAACTCCACGGGCTCTGATATCTGCTTCTTGAAGTTGCGCTGTCGAAGGAACTCCGTGAATATCGGTTACACCATTCAATGATCAGAACAGACCTCAATCACATTGACCATCTTCTTTGTTTCGTCCTTGCGGCATTGGTCGGCGACCGTGCTCATTTCATCCTTCAACAGGAACGACTCCTCCTCCCAATTCCACTCAGGACTCTCCTCAACCACGGCTTCCACTGCTGCGCTTTCGAACTTTGTCTCCCATGTCTCCCTAGCGGACTTGACGACCTCGGCAAAGTTGTATTCTTCTCCCTTCAGACTGTCAAGAAGTTCCTTCTTGAACGAAGAAAGACACAACTTGTGCAGATTCTTCAACTGTCCAAGGAAAAGGGGGAAAGAGTAGAGTCAAGAGCACTCGTTAAATCTACTCGCTTGCGCTTGTAAACGCCTTGATGGTAGCGAGACGCGTCGCGGTCATATCGGGCTGAAGGGGAGTGAGCAAGACTAATACGCCAAGGACCGCCGACTTACTTAACGCGTCTACTCTCCAAGCCCGCATCATCTTTCCGAGGCCTTCCACCACTTTGCCTGCTTCGATGGGACGCTTCTGCGATTTAGATTGTTCGTTAAATTCGGCGAGTGCAACGCTGGATATTTCATCGCAACGGAACTGCGCGAGGAGCTCTTGCTGTGTGGGTAGATCGAGGTCCTTGTTGGTTTGCACTTGTTCCTACAAGACAATATGAGCAAGGCCGGGAGAAGGAGCGAACATGTGATTGTCCCACCCAAATATTTTCCATGTAGAACGCGACACCATCCGCGGGAATTCTCTTGTGGTAGGCGGGTTTAAACAGATAGTTATCCTTCGTCTTGTCGGTGAAGCGGCTCCTCAGGTTTCTAACTTCTGCCTCAAACTGATCAGCGGCTAGGATCTTATGAGGAAGTGCGGTAAAAGAAAGGTCGAAGTAGTCCCCTAGTATTCGATCCTTCAGTTCGTCAGGTTTTGACAATGAATCCCAGATTCTGTTGAGGTCGGCCGTCAAGGTCGCCTGCAAATTTGCGAGTGGTGTGGTACCAATGTGGTCTCGGATGACAAAGAGCAGCAAAGTTCGGCCGCTCGTCCTACGAAGAGGTTCGGTGGGCGGTAGCGGGGACAGTCGAGCAATGTCACGTACCCATCTTGGGCTTTCTTGCCGAAGAGCCCTAGATTCACTTCGAAGACTGTCTTGAGGAGACCCATGTTAGCCCCCTGATATAAGCCGACTTGGTGCTCCCATAAGTTGATGATGAGGACCTCGGACGAGGCCAGAGAGAAAAGGGCAGATTTGCGCTCAAAGTCCTATGCATTATGAGTACAACACTGAAGAAAGGGACAAGCGGGATGCGTACCTGGTCCTCACCGCGTTCACGACCGTCGGTACCCTCGACATCCATGACCATTACGTTCATGTTCTTGCCACGACACATCCAGATGCCTACAGCACGCTTAGCCTTGTGAGGATAGAGTTGCTAGTCGCCTAACCTTTCGTGGTTTGTTGCCTCTTGGTTTCGTCCATAACGTCAAAAGTCGTTCCAAATAATCTGTTTAGTAGTGTACCTAGGATATCGTCCTCAATGGAAAAGCCTTCAAAGTCCAATAACACTCACTTTTGCCCGTAGACTGGGATCCAAATACAGCCACTATATCATAATTGAAGCCAGCGTCTCTGAGCCCCCACCGCTCAATCTGAGGCGTCAGTTCGGTCCTGCTGGGCGTTCAGTGCTGTCCCCAATGGTATTATTTGAAGGCTGACGTGAAGTTCTTTTCGTCGTTGATAATTTGTAGTCTTCCCGAGGTAGCGTCTGCTACATGGCCGTTAACGGCTGCTCCTGATGCTGCAACAAGAACGCGTCAGAAGGGCAAGGCGTACAGGCGGCAAACATACCGTCCATGGCGACTCGAGCGCTATGTAGAGGGAGTAAGAAAAAGGGATGGTGATGGTGACCGTTGACGTCCAAGTTGGAGTAGAGCTGACCAGAATGCGGACGCAGAGCAGACTTTGCCACGTGGCTCCCCTGGGTCCCTGACCTCGCGTTTTACAGGTCCACACTCCCCGAGCCTGCTTGCATTTTGTCCCGATTCATCGCATGCCCCAGACTCCTTCCCATTCGCTCTTGGGTGGAAAAAAAGCTGAATCCGAGTACAATTGAAGGACAAGTACATACAGTAGCACATCAAATCTAATCTAATCCTCGAACCCTTGATGCATTATATAATCGAAACCTTATTGTATTTTTTTAACACCCAAGAGCGACTGGCACAACTTGCAGCTCCTGTTTGGTCGATGTTTGGCTGCAGCGTTCGGATCGCTCCCGCCTGCGCATGCCTCGCTCCTGGCTCGCACCGGCTGTTGCAAGTACGGCGCGGGCGCTTAGACAACACGAGCCTCTGCAGGAAAGGACCAGCGCATGGATAGCGCGTACTATTTGGACGACAACGGCAATTAGGACGACGGCAATTAGCATGACGATGATGGCGGCGGCAATGACTTGTGGTGGCTTTGCGGGCTGGATGGCGTCGCGGACGCATCCAGCTCAAAACTGTGCTCATTTATGTTCTTTTTCATTATTTCTTGAACTCATTCACTGTAGACTATTCTTAACCGCGATATACTTACACACTCCCAACATGCCATTTCCTCTCCACGTTTTTCGTTGCTGGTATGTGGTTCGCTCTGTTGAGCTCGCCGTGCCACAACGAAAACAGCTAGCCAACGGGTATCGGGATCCGCATGGCCCGTTTGAGACCCGCCGGGAAAATGATGGGTCACCCACGCCCGAGCGTCGGGTGCGGGTCTTGCATTCAATTTGTACTGTAGTCACTGTCGGTACACACGGAGGTTGGGGTTGGGCTAAAATATATTGTAAATTCATCATTCATTCCAAAGGTAGAGTGACATGGGTGAGGATCAAGAAGTACAAGGAGGCGCGAGCCAGGAGCGAGGCATGCGCAGGCGGGAGCGATCCGAACGCTGCAGCCAAACATCGACCAAACAGGAGCTGCAAGTTGTGCCAGTCGCTCTTGGGTGTTAAAAAAATACAATAAGGTTTCGATTATATAATGCATCAAGGGTTCGAGGATTAGATTAGATTTGATGTGCTACTGTATGTACTTGTCCTTCAATTGTACTCGGATTCAGCTTTTTTTCCACCCAAGAGCGAATGGGAAGGAGTCTGCGCATGCCCTAGCATCCTCTTGAATTTATTTTTATTTTTTGTACTCCAAGGTTTCAATGAAACTTCACAGTGAAGTGAAGCGAGTGTAACCATGTCCTAAACGTGTCAAAGTTCTGGGCCTTGACACGACTTGCAGTGCCAGGTTTTCATCTTCTGGTGTAGAAGCTTTCATGTCTCTCCGACTCCTCTTAAATAACACGGCAAACTGGGCTTGGATTGAGCGCGCACTTTTGCTACGAAATGAACAGGCAAGCAGGCAATAGCATTCTCTGTGTACAACTGGCTATAGAATCGAGAACAGTATTCAAAAAATCGCTATCAAAGCTAAAGCCACATGTCGGCATCAACATCGTCAAGAGTGTGATGTGTGTGGCAGGAATTTATTTGACAAAGGGTGCCCATCCACAACATCAAGTCATGAGCAAGCGGGTAACCAAAGCTCTTAGGATTCGTCAGAATATTGCAGCACAACGAAAGAAGAGCTCACAATGTCATACATAGCTTGAGTTTAGGCAAGAAGTCTCCCGTACTTGCCACTGCGCTTGGCACGACCGATCATGTTAAAGTTGTATGTGGCGCTGGTCAAGCAGGAGTCCTTGGTAGCAGTACAACCAGTCCAGTCGGGGTTTGGTTGGGAGGCTGCGACACATTTGTTGTAGTCTGCAGATATCATTAGATCTACAGTTGAGCATCAATAAGGAACTGCTGACCGTTCATGCAGACGTTGGCGTCAACTTTTCCAGTAGACGTAGAGCCACTAGCAGTGCTGGTCTTGGAGACTGCGGCAGCGGGAGAAGTGGCAACCGGGGCAGTTGTAGAGGTGACGGCGGCGGGAGAAGTGGCAGCCGCGGCAGTTGTAGAGGTAACAGCGACGACGGTCGACGTAGTCTCAGGAGGAGAGCTGGCGACGACGGTAGTCGGCTCGGACGCAGCGGTAGATGAAGGAGTTGCGACGACGGAGGTCTCCTCAACAGTGGTCGACGCAGGCTCAGTCGCAGTCGAAGAGGGGGCAGCCACAGCGGACGCTGCAGCAACGACATCAGCGCGAACATTCACAGCAAGACGAATTTCGATACTAACAAGTAGCGCTACCGCTGCTGCTGGCAGCATCCCAGACAGCGGGGCCAGGGATCACATAGGTGTTAGGATCCTCATTGTAGACGTTGAAGTGAATGCTGTTGAAAAGAAGCGTCATCAGTCTAATGATGCGCGTTCTGCATGATTCTGACGCACCCAGGCTCATCATCGGTGTATTGTCTGCGCCATGAGTATGAAGACGATTAACAGTGATGCAAGAACATACCCAGGGAAGGCAGCACCAGTCGAAGGGAGCGAGGTGGTACCAGAACCGGTCACGGTGAGCTGCGAGCATGAGGGGTCTAATAACGCGTCAATCAAGGTCACGAAGTAACGACGGTGAAGCCCACAAAGCTGAATTCCACGGGCAGAGTTCTCAGAGTAGAGCGTGTCAGACTCGTGAAGAGCAAGGATCTCAACTCTCAGAAGGTAGTCTCCGGCAGCGAGCGAAGAAGGAATCTCGAAATCGACCTTGCCTTTTGAACACGTTCAGTAAATTTCTATGTTGAGAGTGAATGGACTACGGCCTACCAGCATTGGCAATCAGCTTGGTAACGGCCCATTCCGAACCATCATAACCATCTTCGTAGATCTTCGTCCAAACGGCGTCACCTGGGGCGGCGTCCTACGTATAGAATACCGGAATGAGATCTGTACGGCTAAATGGCGGAGAGGGGGCTTACAGCGGGAGCCAAATACGCCACAATGGGCCCGAGATGGCTAGCCGCAATGATATCGTCGCCACTATTTCGGGAGTTTAGAGGATGAAAGTGAGGTACGAAAACGCACGAACCGGTTGTCGTGGAACCACTCAGATGTGACGGTGGCTCCAGCCGGAACACTAACAGTGCTCGGCACGGCGGTCGCGCCGTTAACGTTACAAAACACCTCATCGCTAAGTCGGGCTGTAAGTCGTAGCGCAAAGATCATAGAGAATATCTGTACGAGGTCAAATCCTTGACAGGGTCATTGGTTGGAGGCTGGCGAATGTATACGCCGGCACCAGCGCCTGATAATAGTTAATACACGGCGACGAGATATTAGAAGAAGACGCGTACCCTGGTCAACGCCGTCGATCCAGAGGGACCACTCACGCGAATGAGCGCGGACAGCGCCAAAGAACGCTGAGCTGACAAGGAGGGAAGAGGCCACAGAGAACTTCATCGCCAACGGTCTACGACTGGTTCAGAAGGAACGTGAACAAAGAAAGGACGGTAATATGCCTGACAGGCGAGTAAGGTTCGAGGAGAAAGAGGGAATGAGGGAAAAGAAAGGGTTTGAGGAAATAGACATGGCTCTCCTCCTTATAAATAGTCCTCCATACACAGGCATGCATAATGGAGATGGTCCCGGGAATGTTCCTTGGCTTGGCCCTCGCGATTCGCGTCCTGAAAACGAACTAGAACGTAGATCCAACCACGTTGAATCTCATGAATCAACGGCGCGCGGCCAGGAGGATACGATTCATACACGACTATGCGGGATCGCTTTGGCGACCGGCGACCACTGTGCGCAACTTGTGCGAGCCAGGTACCGAACCTGAATTCGGCACGCAGAGACAGCCTCCGACTTAAGTCCACAAAGGATCCGGGAGGCATTTCAGCTATACACCGATCGGAGGTTCCGAGGTTGCCTGGCCAAGAATGTCGCAGAAATACTGACAGTCGAAGAGAGCATCTGAAGGACAGGTGTAAGAGCAATACAACAGTTCTGAACGAGCAATTTTACCAGCTTCACGAGCCCTGTAGAGAAGTAGAAGCCATCGAACTTCATATAGTGAGTCTGGACTGTAAGTCAATCAAAGGGACGTATTTCTGCTTCGTTTCAACTCGGGCTGCATCCACCGACGGACGATAACAGCAAGACTAGCGGTCAGTAGAGAAAACAAAGATTCGTTGATTAATGTTATAAATACAAGCAAGCAGCATGACTATGCGCCACATATTGACAACTCCCTCATTTCTTGTAGGACGCCTTCGACTTGAGCGTCAAGTTGACCCGCGGCATAATCATCTCGGACGCTATCGTCGAAATAACTTTGAAATACGTCAACCAAAATGAACGGCACTTTGTTCATGCGCGCTTACCGTTGCACACCACTCAGTTTCTCGTAGCCCTCCTCAGCGAATTTGGATTGCATACGAATCATGGCCTCAAAGCTAGGATCAAAGTAGGGTACACGCAACTCGAGGAGTTGAGGGAGTTCGGCGATGAGCTGGTCATTTAACATGTCAAAGACCTCCTTCGCTTCGTCATTTTCCTGTTGCGCCTGAAGCCGAACGTCAGAACAAGGATAGGAGTGATATCACGGAGGGATCGTACTCTTGGAAGCTTATTAGGGTCTTCACTTGGTTTGTCAATCAGCTTTCGCAGCCTACTTCGTGCGGAATCATAATCCAAGAGCTAGAATATTGTTGAGTGACCACATAGTAAAATGCCGAAAGTTATACCTTCTTGTTGCGTTTCGCGATGTGTTCATTCACAACAGGAAAGTACGCGCACATCTTTCCGAGTGGTTCGGATATCGCCGTACGATATGGACCATCCTGGAGCACGATAGATCAACAACGGCGAGAACCGCTAGAACGTGATTAACTGACCAGCTCCCGACCAAAACTGCCATCCAAGTCCTCAACCGAACGCTTATACGCGTGACCTGCCATAGCACCGTCCGATGTGCGGTCTCCTGCTCCGTAAAATGTTTCAAGAGTTTCCGCTATACGCGCTTGCGCAGCAGTCATCGCTATGGACACATTCTCGTCAGAAACCCAGGACCGACATAAAAACACACAAAGGCGCACCGCGCATGGCATCCCAATAACCCTTGCTATCTTTCTGCAATGCTTGACATTCCTTCTCGAACCTGTCGGTTACAAGTCAGCCTATGCGGTGGCGTAATTTGCAGGCCACGTACGTCCGGTATTTGGCTTCCTCATCGGTGAATTCCCTGTCGATCGTCCGCTCTATTTGACCAGTCTTTTGCATCAACTAGATGTCATTCCGATGTGGGTTGGCCAAGTGTTAAGCATCAATAGGGAGCGTATTCACCGTTGTGCCAGCCCGATTGACCGATTTCTTGAACCTGAGTGCCCATGAGAGCCTTCATGGCATACACAGTACCCGGCACTCACCCTGACCAGCTCATCTTGGCGTTCGAGTGGAAGGCTGTCTACTGTCCGTGGTGGAACTGAAGGAGGAGGCAATGCGGGCTTATTAGTCATCAGCTTCGGCGTTCCTCCTCGTCGTGTGCCGACGGCGATTCGCGCTTTTGACGCGAACAAACTGAGGTTTACCTTCCCATGGCCTTCCCTGAAGCTGATTCAGTGTATGTTGGCTTCACTTGTGCTAGAACAGTGACCAGCTAACGATGCCCGCGAAGAGATCTGGCCAGTAGGTTTTTTTCCAGCCCCCAAAATAAGATTGATGAGTCGTGTAGATCATACTTCAGATGAACTCGACGCGCTTACGGCGGCATCTCTCGGGCCGCTACAATTTTCAGACTCCGCCGAACGGCAAGGCAGCTCCGAGTCCATCAGCACTAGACTTAGGTCCTACCTGCGTCCCACCACGGTCATCATGTCGACAATTCCACTCCTGCCAGCCCATGGTCCAGCTACACCACAGTCAGAGTGCGATGTAGCGATGGAACAAAAGACTCGTGCGGCATCGACGGATGAATCGGGCGCAGACGAACTGATTGATGGCGTTTCGACTCTCGAAGAGACGCACATCGAGCAATCAGAGTCCCAAAATGTTACGGGTTCTGAAGAAATATCGGAATCGCCAGCGACCGCACAAACGGACGAGGACGAGGACGATGATGTCTCGCCCACGCCCGAGCCTGCTGTGCTGGAAAATTCCCGCGATGAATTGGGCGATGTCGATGATGCGTCTGAAGTAGGCTCTGAGGCAGAGGAGGCAAAGGCCGCTGGCGCACTCGACAGGCGTGGGTATTGCTGGCTCTCACTGTTGCCCAACGAACTCCGCCGGGCTGCGCGTAGACGCTACCCCCCATGTCTAAACCATCGTCTTGTCGGTGTTCTCCGCGATAAACTGGGTCCCGACACCCAGCTGGCGTACACCGTCGCGCATTTCGATATATTCCATTATTATCATGTGCGTCCGGGTGTCGGGACGACACTCGCGGAGCTGTACTTGTTGATGGACCACAACTCCTTTGTCGGCATCGATGTCTCCATGGCTGGTGAAGATTTGGTGGTCGAGGACCTTCAGGGCGGTGCCTCTCCGTCGGGTTCTGGTGCATCCTCTTCCCATGTCTTTCGGTATCCGCTGAATACTTTATAATCGGGCATATGTACCGGTCGGGAGGACGCGAGCTCATCATAAAGCAATGTCCCCCGGTTGGCCCTGGTCCATTCAGCGTTGTACTTATACACCGGCAGTTATACTATGGACGCCGCTTTATGCTTCTATGTCGCTTCTTTTGACTCAGTCATGCCTATATGTTCTCTAATCGCAGAGTTTGGCGCGTCCGCAGGTACAGTCGTCATTCTTCCTACCGTGGAGGTTTCCCGCCACAGTCGATCCTTTGTCCTCTCTTTCCTGTTCCCCCGTCCTGTTTAGTGCGTTCTACCAAGTGTCCGGCGCCGGGATAAATTTCCCTCTCTTCGCATTGACGATGATACTTTCTGGGCAGATGAACATGACGAAGGAGCAGGCACTCTTATCGGCCGATGGTGTTTATCATACGAGCTCGCGACAGGCGCAAGTGGCAAAGCTTGGCTGAGGGTGCCGGTGGCGTAATCGTCGGACTCGTACAGTACGAAGGAATTATGACTTGGAAACTCACTGAAACGTAATGGCCCTTACAGTACGCAAACTTGAACACGACGCGTTTCAACGCAGCGGATAATTTCTGGTGACGTGCTGTTCTTGGGGCTTGCTCCACATCCTAACGGACTGCGCGGGAAGGCCTGTAAGCTAGATTCATTCAAAAGCCGGCCAACTGTTTCTTTCTTTCTTCAGCAACTCTTGCCGCTGCCACATTTTCCACGACTTTCGTCATATAGGCTGTCTTCAAATCGATACTGACCGGTACTTACTTAATTCAAAAGCTTCCTTATATTCGTTCTGTCCGCCGCCGCCGTCGTGGTCAGCGCCAGTCCCGAAATGGATCTGAAATCCAAGCACGAGATGAACACGACCCTTCAGAAGAAGAACTACTACTGCTACAATGACGGTGACCCGAGCGTCGTCTGCGGACACGCGGTATTTGCAGAAAATCGCGAGTTCTACTGCCCCGAGATCAACTGCAGTAAGTAACCCTTGTCTCGTGTTCTCGTTTCTCGAGAGTTGCTGATGGTTATCTATTAGACTCGCACGGATGCTAGACTCTCTGCTTGACCCAGCATCCAATGTACGACGCGAACTTTTAAAGCTTGTACGATTCAGAATATCATATTTGACCTGCATGAACACTTGGGGAATGAAACATGTACATCGGCCTCTGACAAGTTCGAAACAAAAGGTTCTGTCCCGTCCCGTTAATGGACTGAACTTTCACAGCAGTCGAGTGTAGAGCCTCAGTCAGTCCTACACGCCCGTCAGGAAACTCTAGGTAGCGGCCAGGCTCGAGTTGCTCAACTGACCATGGGGGAGGAGGGCTAGCCAGGTAACCTAAGCCTACAATATGAGCAAGTATTGATATACTACACTACGACTACTACTACTCTACAACTACTATATCAACACTTGTTCATATTGTAGGCAGAGGTTACCTGGGGGCGTGCGACCGCCGACGCATCGTCGGTCTGTGACTAGCTGCAATCATTCAGTTCATCCAGAGAGGATCAGTCCTTATAACTCTTAGCTCAGGATTTGTAGGCCTGTAAGAGATAGTGAGTATTGCACTGTAGGCAGAGTAAAACGGAGTTCAGGAGTGGTTATTGAGGGGTGCCTCCGATTGAAGTAGTATGGGGGTAATGCTGGGGAAAAATCCAAGTTGACTACTTTTACCGTATTTTACTACTTTTAGTACCACTTTTGAGCAAAATGAAGAATGAGCTTCCAAGTTGTACTAATCCCACTTCTGCAGTTTTACTTTCCAGTCTTACTTTCAGAAATCTCAGTCCCCACATAGATTCACGGCTGTCACACTATTCTTTTGGGGCTGCTTAGGTACTTTGGAGTTAGGTACTTCGACACTTATGTTAACTGAATTTATTCTTCAGTTCTAACATGCGCCACAACACGTAAGAGGGTAGTCTCTTATAAACAGACTTGACGATACAGTGACGAAGCGAGTAGGTACTGTATGTAGTCTGTCAGTGATCGCGCCCCCTTTGGGTGGCAACCCGATGATTATGTAAACTCCCAATTTGGTCGACGCGTCTAGATCTGTCTGCCTATGCTCAGCCCACATAGACGTGTCAAACCACTTCAGAAACATGTATCTCAGGCCTAAACTTCATGTAGGTACTGATTTTATCATTTAAAACATGTTAATCTGTGAGCAGGCTCAGTCATGCCGTTTCATGGTGTGGCTGTGCAGTGAGGCCCGAAGTCGTTCATTTGAGTGTATTTCTGCGCGGTTGAGGATAACCAAAGATACTAAAGGCAGTTTATACTTATTTGCACAGCAAAGAACATATATCAGGCTGTAGATGTAACAAGTCGCGTACAAGACGCGTCGACCAAATTGGGAGTTTACATAATCATCGGGTTGCCACCCAAAGGGGGCGCGATCACTAAAGGACTAGTAAGAGGGCCCCAATTACCATTGTCGGCCTCGAAATCAAAGTCCTCCCAAGCTAACAATACACTAACCTCTCCAACACTGTCCGCATCCCGGTTAAGCGAACCATTAGTGCCTGATGAATCATTCAAGATCTCGATAACCGCACCCTCTGCACCCTCCTCCTCGTACTTAGTACCCGTCGACACAAGGAATGTCATCACCAATGTTGCCAGTCCAGACACCTTGGAGCAGGTGGGGAGTGGTTGTATGCGATCCGAATAGCATGATGGTTCCATGCGTGGCGGGCTTCGTCGAGAGCTTTCTGGATTCGGGGCTGGAAAACAAGAAAGAGACAGATGGATTCTCCTGTGGCCCAAGCTCATTTCTCTCCAACTAGAGAAAGATCTTCTTGAAAGCCTCCAGAGTTGCGGGCAGCCGGCTAGTGAATAGCGCCGGTGTCCCGCCGCGGGTGATGCGATCGTAACCCGCGCCCTTACCCGCATATGGCCTGCACCCCGTCATATTCACCCTCGGGCCAAGGCGGGTTCGCGACCCTCCACACGTACCCCTCAACATCATCCTCACGCCCGCAAGTCCGTTACATGCATCGTACATGTGTTATAAGACAGGAGGAGTGGGCAGAGATGAGAGGGAGGGTGATTGGGTGAAGGAGAACAGCTGTGTGGTCTTCCTTAATCAAAGAGGGTTCCCAATTGGTGTGCTTTCCGTCAAGCATTGTCTCAGCAATGGAAACAGCATCCTCAAGAGTGATGGATAGTGCCGACGGGGCGATGTTCGCTCAGAAGCTGTCAGACAATCTCCCTCAGCAAAGTGGGAAAAACATACAGTAGGAAACGAATGGGGACACGTACAAAATGAGCGTCAACATGGACACCATCTACACTTCAAGCCCGCTTATTGGCAGGGCGAATGGGTATCTCGTTGGTATCCTTCCGCTTGTTGTGGTGTAGACTGCCGCTTTGGCGAGCTTACGCGTCTGCGGCCGCTCCTGCGGGCTTACGCGCGGAATTTACAGTGTACAAAGAAACGAAGAAAGGTGGAAGACAACGACCCCCAGAAAAGATTTCGGGGCATCGCGCCAAGGCGTGGTGGTGGCGACCTGTTGTAAATTCAGAAAGAAAGAAGCGGGGTGATTATTGACATACCGGCCTGCCTACCGTGACCTGTCTGTCGCACGTTCCCGAAGAGTAGCCGGCTCTCTACTGTGTTTCCTTCCGAGAGCAAAATGAGAGTGGTTTCAACAGCGAGGCCAACATCGGCGCTAACGGCCCCGAATTCTTCCCTCCTCCAATCTTGAGAGGACGATTGTTGATCGTCATAACCTGGTAGCACGGCTGCGGCTGGAGCGATCTGCAGGACGCCACCGCGAATCGAATTGCACAGGTCCTCGGTCGACTCAGCTTTCCTAATCAAATCTTGCGCTCCTGGCCGTGCAGTGCGAGCTTCTTGATGGCCACGTATGCATGGAATCCATGGCGGTCGGGCCGTCGAGGAAGGAGAGGAACCGCGCAGGTGGCAATCCGCGCACAGACCACCTGGGTACCCGAAACCTTATGCGGACTCAATGTTCACGCGAAATGCGGAAGAATAAGACATTTATTGCGAAAAAAGGCGATAAATATCAAGTGAGATGGAAGCAGGCACCCGACCCAATCCCACGGCCTACGTCCAGAACGAAGGAGAGTTCTTGCTCCGGAGGGCGTGCTGGAGGGCGCGCGCAGTACCAGAACACCTAACGAGTTCGGGTACCGGATGCTACATGCACTGCATCGGGCAAGATCAGAGCTGTGACGATTTTTGGTGTTGATTTACAGAACAAGGGTGGACAGGACGACTCACCAGCGTGCTTGAAGACAGATCGTCGTGTTGAGTTTCTGACTTGCGAATCAGCAACCCACACCTGCGAGACGGCTCAGTCGTGAGGTTGGGAAGGCGAACCCGACAACGCACAATAGAAATGGCATTGAGCGTTCTGTAGGGCACGTTGAGTCGTCCCCGAACCGTCCTAAACAAAGGAGAGACGAGATCTTGATCCGCTGGCCGTACCCGAGAGGAAAAAGTCGATCTGGAAAAGATCAGCAGAAATGAACGATGGTCGGATACGCACCGTGAAGTCAAGCTGGGAGAAATTTCCATGGGGAACTCTACTATTACACGTGGTGCATGCAGTACCTGGAAGGCGCATTGAAGTGATGGGGGTAGAGTCCGCAGTGTTCAGGGCAAGCGCCGAGGATGCCAGATCCAGTACTGTATGGCTCGAATACGAGCACTGCTTGATGATAGAGACGACGATTCTTGAGAGCCGGAGGAAGGAGCAGCGACTGCCGATGGTTGAGGATGAGGGTTGTCTCGGGGAAATTGACGGTTGCGACGTTCGCGCAAGCCATGAGAAGCCCAGACACTACTGGAGGAGGGCCATTGGCACCTTCAACGTTATTCTCCACCACTGCCGCCGCCGACAACGCCCCCAGCGAACAGCGGTGGCCGCGGGTTGTGTTGATATCCTTGGTGATGGTGGTAGGTGGCAAGCCGCATTGTCACGTTCTGTGACGACGTCCGGAAGGTTCGGATGATGAGCACCAGGGCGCCTGGACCAGTCGAGTCTTCTCACGCTTGTGCGGCGTAGATGCCCAGCGTAGGTAGCAGAATACGGTGTAACGTGATCACGTCGACATAATTGATATTTAAAAATATTGTCTTAATCAAATATCTCTTTTTGGTCAACACGACGCGTCGGCCGTCGGGTCATGTCGCCGCGTCGTGTAACGGTCACCAGGCGAAGCGAAAGTCATACTCGAATGTGGGACTCACTGAGATTGAGATCAGTCCTACTTTTCACTTTACACAAAGTGAGATGAAAAGTAAAACTTTTTGTGAACAAAAGTAACAAAGTAAGAGTAAAACCACTTTGAATTTTTCCCCAGCATTACCCCCATAAAGTAGGCAGGGTTGATGCACCTTCCTCCATTACTGCTGCCTCTCTTCGGAGCCCTGTGTTGGCACTCGCTGGTGCACGATCTCGCTCGCCATCGCCTGACGGACTTTTCACTAGGGCAGTGACTTGGGGGGTAATCATGAATCATTCGAGTGCCTAGCTTCGCTCCCTCCTAGTGCTTTGTGGACTTGCCTTCATGTTGGGACTATATCGCGACTTATTCCTCCCGCCAACCTTCGTTCGTCAAAGATCCGCAATTGTCACAGCTCTGCGAGCTCTCTAACCGTCGCCGACAAATGAGCTGTTAATGTAGACAAAAGTTATCTAGGACTTGATTGCAGAAATTGTGTACAGTATATGCAGGTTGATGATAAGGTAACATGTGAATGCGATAGCTGGAGTCGTAGCAGAGGAATATATGGGAATGAGATGATATATAAGGATGTCGCAATGCCGGGGGAGTGATTTCTTTAAAAGGTGATTATTAATGGTCCGTATTCCGACTTTACCATTCGAACTCTCTGCGAAATGTCATGAGTTTTGAATTCCGTGAATGTTTGTGGAAAGTAGCTCACCCTGTACACTTTTGGAACAGGTAATCTTTGCCGTTGACGTGGATCATTCCATCTTTGAGGATGCACTTCCACTTGTTCTTCACGCGAGCGACCTAGAAACGCGGCTCAGCATAAAGGACAAGGCAAAACAGAAAAGGCAGGTACCTTGTCGTACGTGCAGAACACGATGTCCGAGTCAGCGCCAGCACCATCCTCAGCATCCGCCTCATTCTCAGTATCCGAATCGTCCAGATCACTGTTGATAGCCTCCGACTCTTGGCTGGCAGGAGCAGGTTGTACTGGACGTTGAGGCAGAGAAGGATGGTTCGAATGCGGGGCGAACGGAGGTGGGGAAGGTGACTCGTCCGAGTCCTCCGACGGTCCGTCAGCCTGTGGAATGCGTTTACCAGCCTGCTGTTGATCTAAAGAGACATTAGTACAGTCAGGAGGGAATGAAAAGAAAGCATACTCGTAGACGTGGTAGCTTGCGCAGTGGCAGCTTGGAATGTGAGTACACCCGCCTGGCCACCCAAGTGCGGAGGAGCACGCAATGTGCCTAGTTGGGGTCCCGGAAGCGTCGGGATGCTATACTGGAGGCCTTGACTGCCAGCGAGAATATATCTCGCATCGATGGGCTCGGTCTTGACGGTAGGAGCATACGACGTCGTTGGGGCCGCATAGTGAGGGTGACTAGGCAATCATATGCATCTGCGGATGCTGGACAGCGTACGCATGCTGAGGCTGCGGGGCTTGCTGCTGCTGCTGCTGGGCAGGCGGGGTCTCGAATTCGGCAACGTGCGAAGCGACGACCTTTTCCTCCCATTTCTGGAGGACGACATGGGCGCGGGTACGGGGAAAGAGACAGAAAGAAAAACATACAGCCTGCAACTGTGCGAGAACGTCTTCTGGGACGCCATACTCTTCAAATTCGGGCTTAATGGACTCCATAACATCGTCGATGACGGCGCGGTAGACATTGGGCTCAAGAGCTGTTACTCTCGCTTGCTATGAGGCAGCATGCTGTTTATTGCTCACCACTATTTTATTCGACATCCTCGACGCTGGCTAGAGCACGGCTGCGGTGTCGGGCGACACGACGGCGAGCACTGCGGGCGACAGGTGGGGGTCGGAAAGAGAAAGGAGGGCCTTTTATACTAGCTGCCATTCTGAGTGATAGACCGGATTGAAACTCCGCTTGACCGGGGTACATGAATTCCCACGCACTGACCTACAAACGCCACAAGACGCCACATCATGGTTTATGAAGCGTCCAAGCTCCTCCAACCTTTCTGTGAAGAAAAAGCCGTACGAGCTATCCGAGTCTTTAAATGCGCTCTCTTTTGCTGTGGAGTAGACCCAATTCTGAAGAACATCATATCATGCCTCTGTTCAAATCTCGGAGTCCTGCTCCTCCCCCCCGTGCCGCGCCTCCTACTCGCAAGGGCAGTCATTTTCGCAGATGATCTCACTCTCCTTCCAATGACTCCTACCATACTTCCAACGGTAATAGCGGTGGCGGATTCTTTGGGCCCTCCTCAAACGACAATTCCAGCATACGTCGCGAGACCTCCAAGCGTTCTAGTAACCTCTTTGGCTTCGGCGGCCATCACGATATGACACACGACCCCAGCATCATGACCGCAAGGCAAAAAGTCTCTGAAGCCGAGGACTCTGAGCGCGCGCCCATGCTGAAGCGTTCGCGAGGCACGGGCGCATGTTAAATTCCTCAAACAAAAAAGCCAATGAATAGTAAGCATCGCCGTCATTTCCACTCTTTGTTTTTCACACTCATCACCCTTCAATCACATTGCCTTGCGCAAACAAGCCGAGGCAAAGGTGGTCAGCAAGACTGCTCGCATATACCCTCGGACGTCATGGTTGAACGTTGAAGATATTCATGTCCTACCGCAGCAGCGGTTAGATTCCCTTGTAGTAGCCATCTGTTCATCTGCGTCATTATCGCGATACCTCCACATCTTACTTACTATTCTCCGGAACGTTCCCCGAATGCCACCGTATCCATCCATGCACTTGTACCCGCGGCTGAACGCTGAACGTTCACATTCACAAATTTACCTTGTACCATCACGATTAACCTCCTCCGGTCCCCGAATTAATGCCCGTGGGCGATTCACGAGATAGACGCGTCAACCGTCAATACAGTACTCAAGGTTCATGATATTTTAGAGCAGAGTTTGAAAACCAGGTAGATGTGTACGCCTCCCACTCTTTCGGTATCAGATGGAATAGAAATTTCACGCGAAGCGTAAATCTAATACTTGACTCTCACCGTTGACAATTATAAGGGTCACCGCCTGTGGTGCTCGCAATAGCACCCGCACACGGGTGTAAAGTACTACGCGGCGTCGATCCACTATCGATCTCGCCTAGCTGCTAGCACTACGTAGATAGGTAATAACGAAATTTGGTGGTCTTAAATCGGTTAAATATTGTATATGGCTGTAAATTATCCCTCCTACATTTCCACCAAGATAGCAATGAAGAAAATCAACGAAAATATCACGTCCTACTGAACGTTTGCGGCCCGAAACTCAGCAACGCAAGGCCTCCAACCCACGCCGTCTGCACAACTGCTCGTCCGACAGGTGTCAACTCGATAACGGGCCGCGGCTGACCTTGTCCTCAGCCTCCTCCGCAATAGTCCCCGGTGGGTATGCGTTGTACATCATGCACAACCCCAAGTTGACGAGCCCATCCGGTATGAATTCCACGCCCGCCTCCCGATTGCGGCATATCCCGATAAGCTCCGTCGTCGTGTTCGAGCTAATGGGCGGCATCTTCTCAAATGCCTCCTGCAGCGACCCGTTCACAGTTATTCCTTCGGACACCCTCATGCCCGATCCCTGGATGTCCTTGTGAGATACCAGACGCCCCGTCATATTGAAGCCCGTAAGAAGGATGTCCTTTTCGTCGTCCTTCTTCGACTCATGAGAGCTGGTCGGGCTGATTCGTTTGGGTGTAGGCGGCGTGGAAGCGGGCGGATTCGGCTTGTAACAGACCAGTAGATATTGTCTCTCTACTGGCGGCATCACAAAATCTTCTGTATCAGCCGTCACCGGGTCTGTCTCGCTTGGCCAGAGAGGTATCAGCATGAAGAGCACTTCGTCGGGTACTTCTCTGAATAACTCCACCCATCCTTCGTTCCCTACAGCTTCCCTGCGCCTTCCCTTCTCCTTATCTCTATCCTTGCCCTTCGCGCGAGGCTTGTTCACTTGTAATAGGCCAACCTCTTGGAAGCTGTGGTTCAAGTTTTCGACCACACGCTGAGTCTGTTCTTGCTTGTTTCTTGGCTCGAGCGTCACCCAAACAGGATCGTAGACCACCATGCGTTGAGCAGGTAGCTCTGAGCGCCTGGATCGGAAGAGGAGCCGTGAGAGGAAACTTGAAGTATCGTCCGAGCCGTGAACCTGATTGTGCTGCCGTAACTGGTCGAGCTGCGCGGCATCTACGGTACCATAAGCTTCAGAGTGCGGCGTACGCGGAGGTACAGTCTCCTCATCAGAATCCCAAGAAGGTCGCCGTACACGCCGAGGTGGCGCAGGTCCTGAACTCGACGTCGGCCGACTCGTAGAGGCCACACTACCACCGCTAGACTGGGGATCAAACGGTTTCTTGCGGGCCGACGAGTACCCCCGCTCGCGTCGTTTAGATCTATCGTCTTCCAGCAAACCATGGCTTTCCAACTTGCGAGTGGATGTCGTGCTGGTAAATGCTTCCTGCACTTTCCGCGGCGCTAGAAGAATCATGTTGGACGCCATCGATCTACGTCCACCTGGTCCCCGGTAGAATCGAGACACCGAGAAGGCGACGGTCTTGGAATGTTTGTGAACCATCACGCATGGATCGTCATGCTTCGCGTTCCCTCTGGTGAACCCATCACGGAAATGGTCAACCACGAGACGTTGTGCAGGGCTTTTCTCGCTATCTTTACGAAAGTCAGAGTCGAAAAGCAGAAATAACAACAAACCTTACTTTCTTCCTGTTTGATGGATCGCCGGTCAACTTTGAAACGTCCAACGAGTTCATTGGCCCATATTTCTTGAAGCCCGATTGGCATGCCCTTCCAATTGGTCGGGTGGCGCCACGCTTCTTTCTCCCCGCGGTGTGAAGTGGTGGAACTCAGGCCGAACTTGGATGAGTCACCCGAACTATTTCGGCCTTTCTTGGAGGTAGGAGATGTGGGAGAAGGGCCGGCGCCGTCTGCACGTTCTCTGGCAAACGTCCAAGCGCGGCTTTGATCCCGATAGTCAGGAGCCCAATATTTGACGGCACGGAAGAAAGGATCTTCAGTGGAGAATATGCTAGCAGTTGTCGCGGTACTGGGTCTTCGTCCCCACGGGAATATTGAGTTGGATGAACCTCGTCGCGATTCGGACTGTGCGGCGAACGTGGGTTGATCAAAAGACGTTATACCGCGTGTTATGTCGCTCCAGTCAAGATCGAAGTCCTGTGTTATTGGAGGCGCCGTTACGAGCGTTATGGGTGCGGGGGTGGGGTGAGTGGGGGATTCCTTGGCTTTGCCTTTACGCGCACGCAGACTCTTCCAGTCTCCGTCACTTTCGGGAACAGAATTCGGTTCGTTAGGATTGACGGTCGGAAGGGTAAGCGGGCTCTCGCCATCCAAGCTCTTGCTTGGTCTCCGTAAGGTGAGAATACTGCCCTCTCTATCTCGCTCCGGTACGGCAATGGGTAGGCTAACCCTACGCTCTCCATAGCCGCTCGCCAAAGCTAGCTGCAGGTGTCTGAGCTACATGACGGTCTTCGATATCAATCGTACTCCCGTCGTACATGACAGAGCTGATCTCTATCCGCTCTTCATCAGAGTAATACATGTAATCGTCGAACTCGATGCCATCAGACAAAGACGCTATTGATGCAGAGGCGGAGGCGGAAGAAGTCCCAAATGTGTGATGCGAGGCGGTGCTTGGGGAGCGCTTCCTGCGAGAGGGTCCTGGGGAGTTCTGCGATGAATGACTACGCCGGGAGGAGACGACTGGCTGAGGGTTGTCGACAACGGACGGACGTGGGGTAACGTCGAACGCGGCGATAGAGTCGTCATCGGTAGAATCGTCAAGTGGACTGACGGGGGAAGCCGAGACAGACCCGCCTGAATGTGCATTCCCGAACGAGAATGAGTTGAGCGAATTAACTGTGTAGAGATCGGCATGAGAGTATGATTTGAACGCGGCTGGCGATGAATTGGGCGGTGGTGGCAGGTTCGCATTAGGAGTGACTGCAGAGAGAGATGGACGACGAATTGGGTCGCTCATGGGATGCCTGCGCCGCGCGAGTGATTCAGAGTCTCGATTCAAATCGATGTAAATACACCTACGATGGTTTCCGGGCGAGGGTGGGCGAATATGGCGGGTTTTCTGGAGAAAAAGGCAGCTTGGAGGTGCTCGCGGTCGTGCTCGTCGTCGACGTGGCGGAATTGCGCCGCCGAGCTGAATCGAAACTGGATTTGCGACTCGACACTGGGCGCTTGGACGTCCAGATCATGAAATGGCAGACAGTGAGGCCCTCGTCGGCTCTCTATCGTGCATACAGTGGAATAGTCCAGATGTAGCAGGCGGCACGGCTCAGCGCTGGCGCAAGACGAATTCCTTCGGTGGAAGCGAGACGCAACTTGATAGGCACACTTCCGCAAAAAGGCCACGTGCGCCATGTATACCTTATTCTTCAAGATTCTCTTCTTTGGGCCAAGTCCTTGTGCTCCTCCCACCATTGTCCGTTTTCTCTTCACTCTTTGACACCCTGGCCGACATGTTTCGTCTCTTTTGACAATGTTTCCCTCAGGTCCCCGCTTCAGACTCTTTCAGACTGTCCAATTCCTGATCCTCGAGGTAGCATCTCACCCTATAAATGCTCGCTTGTGCTCCTTTAATCGATGCTTTACTTCCACGGACGTCTACTCAATGAAGTTTGGGTCTTGTTGATCTGATTCTACTACGCGAAAAAGCTCGCCTTTGCTGAATATAAGTCCTTTTCTGGACTCAATATCCACGCGCTTTGCCTCCTGAATGACTGTGCTCTGCCATGTGCGCACGTACGTCGTCGCCACATGAGCTAAGAATTGCTCAACACCCGCAGGTTTTGGAGAATCCATTTGTCTTCAGGCCGATTTCGTCGGAGACAGCCATATTCCCTTGGCGCTATCGTTCAAGTCGATTTCATGTATTGGCGCTCCTTCGTGCTCCATCAATCGGTTCGTTCGAACCGCATGTATAGCCAGAGGCAGCCCCCAGAATTCCCGGGGGCTCCAAATACCAATGAATTGTGACGGACTCGTAGTAAGGGTGGGAGAAAACAATCGAACGCAAGAAGTAGAGTAACGAGGTGGTTAAACGGGAGTTTATGCAAGGGCAATCGGTGAGTGAGCGCACTTGCTCCACTACTAATCACAGCACTCACACATCTCCACCTCACTCAGGTCGTAAGTGAGATGTCGCGTTGAGATTACTCGTCGTTGACTCTTGAGTAATCATCTTGTTCTCATCCTGCGTCTGCGCGCGACGCGTCTTCGGCGCTCATCATTTCTTAGCAGCGTCAGCGCGCTCTATCTCTTTCTCTCATCGCGTCTGTACGGCGCTCTTTTCCTCTCGCGTCTGCGGCGCGTTCCTTACCACGGCGTCTTCGGCCTTTCTGTACGTCCTCAAGCGTACTTCGTGGCTGTGTTCTCCTGACCTCTTTCAGGTATATCCCTGGCGCGAGGTGAGACAGTTTACCAAGGCATCGAGGCAGGTGGGTCTTCTTTCGTGCTCTGCTTGAAGTAGCTCTAACCGTCGAGCCTAGTTCATTCATCGCTGTTAACCCACCATCAATCTCTCTTCTTTAGCCTTCTTACGTTTCGTATCTCGTACGTTTCCTGTTCTTTCATCTATCATTTCTTTTGGTCTGTTTTACTATTGTACCACCGACCAAACATCATAATTACGCCACAGGTGTAAAGACACCGACCGGCAAATAGCTTGGATACCGGACCTCGTCATTGCCCGTCCGGCGAGCCTGGGAGACGCGGGTCATTCGACTGTCATTTGGCGACAATTTCAAACCGGCTCTTGTGGTCAGCGCTGAGCGCACTGCAGACAACCATGTGTAAGATGTGGACCAAGTACAGCCAAGTACTCGTTGGTGACTTGGTCAACCAGTCAATCTTCCATCTCGTCTCTTTCTAAATTCTATCACTAGTTCTTACGTTCGGACTAGTCAAATACCGCTATTTTCCGGACTTCTTCTGACACCGAAACTTCAAACCTGATTGTAGGTGTCGCCTATCAACGGACAGCGATCATTATTGCGGTAAATGCCATTCGAAAAGAAATCAGAAAACTTGCAATGCGCTACCACCGACTCGGATTGCACTGCGGAGCAACGCCAGGCGGGGAACTGCCTGACCAGGTCATCGCTCGGAAAATCGGTCAAAGAATCACAGTCGCGAAGAGCGCGAGTAAACGAAACATGTTGGTCTTGTGGCGGAGATTAGTACAGCAGGCGCATTACTACTTGGGTGATAGTGTACATACAACTTTCCTGCATCAGAAAAACGAGGTACAAATAGGTGAAGATGTTGTAAATATATCGTAATAATCGTTCATGGGCGAAGAGCCACTTATCATATGATGGTGTTTGGAAGGTCTGCCTCTGACGGACCGGCGGAGAGACGTTCGAGTTTGCGAAGGGCCTTGTCGTCTACAGGATCGCGGCGGTAAGGGTGGTTGCGCTTCAGCAGATGCAGAGGCGCGAGGTCGCGACTAGGACCATCAACCTCCACGCGTCTGTTCTGGCCGTCGTCAGAAACAGGCGAGGGGGGCGTTTGGGACGTGTCGTCCGGCAAGGGGATAGCTCGGGGTACCGGGAGATCTGTGACGCTCCTGATAGCGCTGGAGATACCCAGCCCGTTGGGCAACGTCGAATGGTTCGACGAAGATGGGAATGATATCGACCCAGCGGGGGCACTGGAAGGGTGGCGATGATCCATTGGCGGATAATCATAAGATGAATAGGCAGGCGATTGTAGGTTATCCGGATAGGCAGCTGGAAGCGGACGTTCTGGGGACGGAAGCTGCATGTTGAGCCACGAAGTGTGTGAAGACGCCGCTCGTTCCGAAGAGAACAGCAAAGGGCTGTCACCTGCCGAATGACCAGAGTGTGAACTCGAGGAGGAAGAAGACGACCCGGGAGATGGGTAGCTAGCGGGCGACGTGTACGGTGATGGTGAATAATGTCCGGCCTGGTGCATTCCATTAGGCACGGCGGACGTGAGGATTTGGGGAGGCATCGGTGGCGTCATCTGGGGACGCGTGGATACAGCTGGGAGCGCGAAACGGCTGTCGGAATAAGACGAAGGGAGGGGTTGCATGTTGAGCGAATCCAGTGATACCCGGCCGCGCTGGATATTTTGGTTCAATGAGTGTTGGCCCGTAGACGTCCCGGCGTCGGAGCGCTCGTAATATTGGGTACTAGATGGTTGAACATACGGATCGAACATATGTACAGGTTGCGTGGAGGGGGAGTCGGTCGCAGCGGGAGTGGTGGGTTGAGGAAAGCCGGCGTACTTCCTGGTGACGCCAGGCTTCTTCTTCTTCTCGGTCTTGTTTTTCGTTGCTTTGTGACTGGTATAGGTGCCTTCCGGAACGACGAGATCGCGCATCCCATCGATGTCGTCGATACTGCCTAGGTCATCCATGCTACTTTCCGTGTAATAAGCAGCTGTATATAAAAGGTCATGTCAGTTGAGGTTCTCAAAAGGGTAAGGACATACTCATGTGCCATTTCCTAAACCCCCTTGGTGTCTGAACGAGCGCAGAATACGTTTGCTTAATGAGAGGATCCCAGTCTCGCGGTGGCTGGTTGTCACTGCGAAGAACGATCAGTCGATCGTTCTTCCTGTAGGAGGAGAGAAAGCCAGGTTACCTGCCGTCGCCCCCGCTGTACTGCTCAAAGTAAAACAAGAAATCCTGTAGTGTCGTCAGTGATGGCGCTCTCTGAAATACAGGAAAACTCACGTCTCGGACGCGACTGGGACTCCAGCGCCTCCCCTCCGTGAACCGCTCCATGCCTAGGCCGGTGACCTCCGTGTTGGGTCCCCGTTCTTCCCAGACGTAGATGCAGCCTGAGCACAGTTCCATGCGCTCGTCGGTGTCGAGGCGCCTAGTAATCATCTTGAGCCACCCCCGCTCGACGGCAGCAAAAATCTTGTGCACGTCCTGTATCGAGCGGATTCTAACATTTTTACAGGTTGGCGTCTGCATTCGAACGAGCGAGATGAGGCGAGGAAGCCGACCCCGTGTCTGCGCTGTCTATGCACAAAGTGGATGCGACAGGCAAGATGGCCCTGGGCACATTTATAATTAATTAGACCGTTTTCTATGTATGATATCTTGTCGGGGGTATTTGGGAAAAAACGGTTCGGGAAAGGTTCCATGGAATCAAAGCATCACCGGAAGCTTTGTTGTTTTTAAATTGTGAGCATCGATTTCTCCTCACTGCGCACATGGCGAGCTGGTCAACTTTAAACACTTTAATCTCTAAACACTAAAAGCGGCCTGAGGATTGCTGGTTTCTCTCAGGACTGTGGGGGACTGCCAGTGAGCTTTCTGCTTGGGGACTCGGAGTCTATCGCTCGGCTATCTTGTGTCCCTAAACCTTATTATGGGGTGATTCATGCCCTCGAGGATGCGAGTCTTCGGCGCGACCTACCTCTGACCTACTACGTGATATCATACCAAGGATCTTCGCTTCGCTACACTTCCTTGGATGTGGGAGACTTTCATGTGCTGATCTCGGCCATCTACATGTCCACAAGTCAGGAAAACATATCTCCATATTCTGAAAAGCTGAAATTCTTGGTAAGAAGAATTCATGGCCATAACACCTCAGGACGTATGACTTCGGCTGCGTTCAAGGACCTTTTCTACGGTGCTCAGGACTGTCAATGTGGTCTTGTACAGCAGGAATGCATACCAAAGTCTCGGTTGTCGTTGCTCACGGTTTCCGTTTAAATAGTCGTTAACTGTTCACATGTACAGTACAACAGCGCCGAATTACCGTATTTTGGTGCCTCCTCGTTGGCACCTGACACTGCATTGAAGGTACCGGCCATGTGGAGTAGCTTTACGACGACCGCGCCGGCTTGTACTACTAAACTTGACTAAACTTGTAGCGGTTTAGATGTTCCCTACCCTGGTGGTGTGTCCTGATCTTGGTCCAGCTGTATTTGCTTCGTCGCCGTAAGATACAGTAGACCTGCAGTAGAGCGCATCAAATCGAGCCACAACTATATCTGGCGTTACGCAGGTTACGACTTTCCGAAAAGACAAGGTAAGTGGTCTCCATTTCACAAGCCGGTGACACTGGAGTCAACGGTATACCACCGTTACTTATCGCGGTTTCATCATGTCAACTTTAAACCAATCAATGGAGCCCTGTTGTTCGGAGGAAAATGGAGCGTATTTAGATTGCTACCACGTCCAGAGCATGTGAACTTGGGCGACCGCGCCAGCCATCTCCGTACATTCCGAGGAACACTGATTTGGGATCAACACCGTTGGGGATGTTGTGATTTACTATTTAGTAGGAGAAGGGGTACAAATGATCGAGACTCGAGACTTGAAAGAACGAGAACCTGGACGATCCAGCCGCCGGCGATGCTACGTATAATTATATGTTATGTCTGTGGGTACAGATTCTCATGTAGATTTACGATACGAGTACGAGTTTATGTCAAAGAAGACCCTAAAAATAGTCCCTACTAGACGAGACCTCTACAGCAAAGCAAGGAAAGCAAGATATGACTTAAACAACACAATGACGCAGTTCCTCGGGTAACGATCCGTACAGTTCACCTCACCATCCTCCCCAGGCCCTGTAATGCACTCAAAGCCTCCTCGTCTGCTGGGTGTCGACGGGGAGGGGGTATATTCTGGAGGTATGCAAGTGGCGCTAACTTCCCCCCGGACATCGCACCGGCTCGTTTAATTCGTTCAATATCCATAGGATACGGAGGACTCGTGCCGTGTGACGGGTATGCAGAGAACTGGGGTTGCGAGCCCATCGAGTAGTCTTTTAAAACGAAAGGATCGCATGACATCGTATCGCGGGGCCGTCCTTTCGCCGAGCGAGCACTCTTGTACTTTCCGGGAGGAACGTATAGGTTCGCGAGCATCGGAATATCATCAATCGTCCGTAGGTAATTGAGTGAGTCTTGTGTAAAGTAGGCGACTTCGGGCGTTTGAATGTAAGCATGTAACTGGAAAGTCCAAGGAATTAAGGGACTTACTGAGGTGCCATTTTCGACGGCCTCTGTTGGTCTCGACGAAAACCGAGTAAGTCTGCTTGATTAAATTGTCTCTAAAGACAGCGCGGCTAGGTCCTCCGGGAGAATATGGTCTAGAGTATACACCACATAAGTCATGTAGGACATGAAAGGCAATGGCTACTCACGTAGTGTCCGAATCCGACGTCATGGCGTCAACCTCCGTGGACTCGGGGCCTTTCTCTTGATAATATAAAAATTCCTAGAATCAACAGCCATGAGCTTCCATGACTGTAAACCCAGAGTGTTGAATACGAACGTCTTTCACGCGACTAGGTCCCCAGCGGATGGAATCTGTCCATCGCTCGATGCCCAACTGCGAAGACTAGTCAGTGCTGTAGCGCCGAGTAGCGCTCGAGGCGGCGACGTACGCAGGATGACTCGGCGTTCGGGCCACGTTCCTCCCAGACGAAGACACAGCCAGAAGCTATCGAGCGGCGTTCCTCCGTGTCGAGCCGCCGAGAGACGATGGGGAGCTTGTTGAGAGCCACAGCATGGAAGATGGCGTGGGCGTCCGCCGGCGATCGCACACGGATGCCTGTGCAGGTTGGTCGTTGCATGTCGACGGAGGGAGGGTTGTGGGAGGATGAGTAGTTGTCGGCTAGCTTTATACAGCTGGGTCACGAAACCAGTGGTAAGATGTCAAGATCCTTTGAATGAATGCTGTGATGATCAAAAGGAAGACGTTAACTCTTATAAGCGATGCTAGGCGCGAACAAGGTCACGCACTTGGAAGTATTACTGACAGAAATAGCCAATCATGGGAAGAACCTAGTAAGAATTTATGCATCAACGGGTTGATAAATGGGCTTGACGGCATGGGAAAATCTTGGTAGTTGGAGCGAAACAACCATAGAGTTTTAGCGAGGTTGAAATTTGGTTAGAGACCGAACGGTGACGGGTGAAAATCAGGTTTAGTTGGACCGTTGACGAGTAAGTCAGTACAACGCCGCTACAGTCAGCCTGGATCTGTATGTCGAATTCATCGTGCTGTATCTGACGGGGCCCGCTGCCATATCTGTTCATCAATGCCCACTCCCCACGTCCGCAAAGACCGGTAATCTTAGAGGTTCTTCAGCCTCGTGCTGTCGAAGAAGACGAAGTAAAAGACATTTGCTTACGATCATTAAGAAGGGCGATTTTGGGCTTGAACCTCGGACAGCCACAAAAGGGATGACTCTTTCGTCAGAATTCAAGGGCCAAGGGTTTGATTAGATCTGTCTCCGGATGGGGATGTTATGATCCATAATCCGTTGTGTGGATAGGCACAACGACGACTCGAAATAGAATGGCAGAAGCTTACCGTAGGTAGCGGTGGATGTCACTGGAGAGTAAACTGTCCGTGGCCCGTTGAAATTGCCCCAAAATCACAGGGACGCGCAAATCTAAGTCCGGAGGGGAAGCAAGAAGAAACAAAGAGTGGGGATTTTCGCCAAGAAACTTGTACATCATCCTGACCATCTCGAAGTCTAACAAAACAGTGCCACCCACATCAGCGCCGTCTGATTGTGTTGGAGTAGTGACCAGACACGAGGATGATAGACAGCGCAATTTTTTAACTGGTTGACACAAGTCCCCACACCTTCTTGATGACAGGACATATGCCCGCTCAGTTCGCCGTGATTTACTAGGAAGTGATTCAGGAGGAAGTCAGAAGATCGTAAACATCACGATATCCCGTCAGCTTCCTTGGGCGCTAGATGGCAACTTAATAAGATGACTGAGAAAAGACAGCCTGCCGAGAGCGTCGTCGAGACATGGGAGAACTCCGAAGGTCGCGCAAGCATCCGAGGTAGTCGCAAGACATTGGAAGACTGAGCGAAAGGAGTCTCGAAAGCTTCAAGAGTTTCATACCTCACGTCCGTCGAGGCTTGTATCGCGCCGCCGTCTTCAATTGAGGTAGTCGCTTCCATGTAAGCGATCAAAAAATGGACGAGGCGAGGCCGTTACTCCCGGGAGGACAGCAATCGTTCTACGTAAATTTCTTCCACCGAGTCGGCCGTGAGGAGCACTGAGAGCTAGTGTTGACGCGTATAGGTTCAATAACCAGTGACAGTAGGTGACAGACGTGTTTCGTCAACGTGACGCGAAATTTAAATGACCGCCGAAAAAGGAAAGTCCTGCATGATTCGGACTCGCCTAGTCATAACATCTGTCCACCGTCTGCGCCTCTTTTATTCGACTGTAGCGCCTCCAGTACCCTCTGAACGCTCCTCCTCCAAGGTGATGTCTGTCCAGCAACCCCCATGGTCGCTTCCCAAGCCAACCTCACCGGAACCCGTGCTAAAAGTGTATAATTCGCTCACAAAGTCCAAAGTCAGTCCATCTGGACGGACCCGGAGGGTTTGTAATTGAGCATATTGCAGAACGAATTCATTCCCAGGAAAGGGCGGCACGTCAAATGGTACAACTGTGGCCCAACCGTCTACGATGCGTCACACATGGGACATGCTCGGTGCGATCAGTTCTCAGCGTCTGACATGGTCGAGCTAATGTACGACAACAGCAACTATGTAACCCAGGACATACTTAGACGCATCATGTCGGACTATTTCGGCTATGATATCCATTTTGTTATGAACATAACTGATATCGATGACAAGGCTAGTCCGCATTCAATACTTTCGTCACCGTACTTGCCATTGACGGGCTTACAGATCATAACGCGTGCCAGACAAAACCATGTGTTCGAAACCTTTCGCTCCGAAGTTAAAGACGCTTCACCAGACCTCATCGATCGTATCCGTGTCGCCTGGCGTGCATTTGTGCAAGAACGCGTAGCAAAAGGCTTACCGGACTCTGAACGGCCCTCCGCTGGGGACGAAGAAATCAAATGGGACCATCTTACAACCCGCGTGCAGGACACGCAATGGAAGCTTGACTGCCTGCGACGCGATGAAAAGTTTGACATGTATTTCTCCTCCGCGGTACGGCCACTTCTGTCTTTAGCTTTCTGTATTGTGTCTAATGTATGGCACAGACACGTACACTAGCTGCACTCCAGATCGCCCAATCGCATCTAGACGCAGGAAATACTAGTGCCGATGTGGCTCACAAACTCGTGGACGAAGCACGCGACGTTTTGGCTCCTGCGCTGGATAAGCAAGTTAGTTTGCAGGACTCTCCTAGTTGGTTCCGTGTTCGAGCTAATGCATTCTGTCATAGTATGGAGCAACTGTAACGGACCCTGCTGTTTCGCGATCATTGGCCACATATTGGGAAGATCGTTTCTTTGAGGACATGGCTCGTCTGAGAGTCCGCAATCCTGATACGATCACTCGAGTTACGGAATATGTTCCCGAAATTGTCGCCTTTGTCGAAGGAATCATCAAGAACGGTTATGGTTATGAAGTCGAAGGAAGCATCTATTTCGATACGCAAGCCTTCGACACGGCCGATAGCCACGACTACGCTAAATTAGAGCCGTGGAGTAAAGGCAATAGGGAGTTGCTTGAAGTGGGTGAAGGCAAGTCCTCGCCTTTAGAATCCTCGTGAATACTTATGTATGACTGATCTACAATAAGGCTTGGCCACGAATAAGACTGGCCGTCGTTCGGCCTCAGACTTTGCCCTTTGGAAGGCTTCCAAAGATGGTGAGCCTTCATGGCCGTCGCCGTGGGGTCCTGGCAGACCGGGATGGCACATTGAATGCTCCGTCATGGCCAGCGAGATCCTTGGGGACAACATGGATATTCACTCCGGCGGAATCGATCTCGCATTCCCACACCATGATAATGAAATGGCTCAAGCGGAGGTGAGGAAGCCTTTGTCCGTTTGCATATCACTGAGCCGAATGAATGTAGGCGTATCATGAGTGTGGAGCGTGGGTCAATTACTTCCTGCATACTGGACACCTCCACATCGAAGGACTGAAGATGAGCAAGTCTCTCAAGAACTTCATTACCATTGATGTACGTGTGGCGTGATCCAGCCTGTCACTTGTTCTCACACCGCATGCTAGGAAATATTGCAGAAGCATTCGGCTCGACAACTCAGATTGGCATTCCTCACGCAATTGTGGAACGCCAAGGTCGACTTCTCAGAGTCTCTCATGACAGGGGAAGTACGAAATATCGAGACAACCCTTAATGTAAAACTAACTCTGCTGTCTACCTTTTGGCCCTGCTAATCATGCTACCTGCCTCTAGAACTTCTTCGTTACAGTAAAGGCGCTGGTTAGTCAGGCGCGCTCTAACGGACCCTCGTCGGATGGCTATCATCATTACGAGGAGGCTGAACGTGGACTAACAGAAAGGTACTTTGCGAAATCGAGTGCTATGGATCGTTACTCATCTCTAACGTTTGATTAGCTTTTATGAACACCAGTACAATTTCCGAGCCGCTTTGTGCGACTCGTTTAATACGCCCGCTGCCTTGGATATTTTACGCGATATGGTCTCCCGCACGAACGTCTACATTAATTCTAGAGGCAAGAACGTGAACGTCGGCGTGGTAGAAAATATTACACTATGGGTTGGTAAGATGCTCCGGATGTTTGGGTTAGGTGAGGGAGACTCGACCGAGCTGGGATGGGGACAGGATAATCAGGGCGAAGGGAGTATCAATGTAAGCGCACTATCTCCACCACGCAGTCCCTCATCTCTAACCCTCATATTACAGAAAGATGAAGTTTTGATGCCCTACCTACGCACACTCTCGTCATTTAGAGACGGCGTTCGGCAGCTCGCGATGAAGAAGGGCGACAATGCGCTGAAGGACATTCTTGCATTGTGCGACAAGCTCCGTGATGTCGATCTCGTCCCGTTAGGTGTGGCGCTGGATGACCAAGAAGGTTGGCACTAGCGCATGTTGTAACCGCGCAACTGATCTTTCGTGTACAGATGGCAAAGCTTTGGTTAAACTTGTGCCTCCTGCGGACCTAATAAAGGCCCGGGACGAGAAACGTGCCGCGCAGGAGGCCAAAGCGGCGAAGAAGGTAGCTCAGGTGGAAGCTGAACGACAGAAACGTATACAAAAGCTGGAGAAGGGGCGTATGTCACCAACAGTGATGTTCAAGCCGCCGAACGTGGCCGAAGGGACGTATACATCGTGGAACGACGATGGTCTCCCGCTGTTGGATGCAGATGGGAAAGAACTGAGTAAAAACCAGACGAAGCAGGTACAGAAGGCCTGGACAAATCAAAAGAGACTCCACGATGAGTTCCTCGCCTGGCAGGCGGAGACCTCCACTTCATAGTTTGCCTTATTGTTATACAGTTCGTTCGATCTACTCTTCTGTGAAAATTCTACCGCTTCTCACCACTCACAACTTTTAACTACCAAAGCCGCTATTCTCTCTAAGCCTTTCTTATCTTCTTCGTCAAATCCATTGAGCGCGAGACAATCGAGATCTAGGACTCCCAAAAACAGGTCGCTTCCGTCTTTTTGCCTGTATACCAAAGGGCATACGATCTCGCTTTTAGTCTCTCCGTCGCAAGCGATATGTCCGGGATATTCGTCAACGTTCGGTACCAAGAGCGTCCTGCGCTGGATAAACGCATCTGCGCACACGCCGCGTGCCTTTCCGGGGGCTACGTTGATGAACTGACATGCGGGCTTTCCGCAGAATGGGCCCAAAAGTAGCTTATTGTTCGCTTGAGGTACAGTCCCACCTCGTGGAGAAGGGAACAAGGGCGAATCCAAGTAGAAACCTGAGAAGATCAATCAGTTGACATACTTCCCAGTTATGGGAGGGGAAAAATTCCGCGCGCGGCTCTGTATCACTTACCACACCAATTCACCGCCTTATTGTCGTCCGTTCCAAAGAACAACGGAAAGGCAAGTAGCGAATTGAATACGAGAGCTGACGTATTGGCTAAATTGGACACCTAAGCAGAGTGTACATGGATGATAATCAGTTTGATGACTGCAATGCAGTAGCTTACCCAGTTGGTTTGACCATCGAGAAGAAGTTCGAGTTGAGCCTCGACATGTTGCCAAAACTCGGGTTTGGTGGAGATACTGGGCAAGACGGTTAGAGAAAACAAGATAAAGACGGCCTCAAGTGGAATCAGATACTCGGGGGGTACCAGTGAGGCATCTGCATGAGGCATTGGTGATGGTTCGGAGCAAAGAGCTGAAAAACATGACAGCAAGATCGCCCTACGATGGCGAAATCTGCATTTCAAATGAGCGATAAGATAAGATGAACACAGGGGTCACACTGCGTTACGACCACGACCTCAATCATTCCACCATCTTGAATAGTTTCCTGAACCATGGCTCCTTACCTTGAGTCCGTCAAAGTCAGTGCATTTTAATCTGAATCTATACAAGCATAATCTGACATGATATACCAGTCTTTCGCGGACGTACCCATCACCGATGCTGGTGTGGACACGCTTGCCTTTTTGGAGGCGGCAGACGGTTTGGTGGGCCTTTTCGGTGCGAATTTCTACCAACCGTATTTGGGAGAATCCTCTCAGCCCGGTCTTAGATCTGCTTGGCTCTGCAGCCTTTTCTGTTGTTCAAAACGACCTGAAGGGCAACATCACTGTAAGATCTCGCGCGCACCTTCGCATCTACATGAACTGCATATCTTTAGAAACTTCGCACGCGTTATGATGCGCCGCCATC
>JADNRX010000535.1:0-35080 GCA_015501595.1 Hymenopellis radicata | reverse complement strand
CTTCCGTCTTCCAGACTACTCCTTACAACCGCATTCTCTTTTTAGAGATCTACGACAACAGTTACCCAAAATGGGATTAGACCCGACTAAATACCCGTCGAAAGCCGTCTCAGACGCTCTAGACGGAAAGCATCTACCCATTCCGGGTACCAGACATGCACCCGACTTTAATGCCACACCAGGTGGTATTAAGAAATATTTCAACGCCCTAGACTGGATCTTTCCAGCTAATAAGGTCACAGACACGGAACTGCAAATTGAAGTTGCCGTCAGTTATGTAGATGAAGACATCCGAACTCAGTGGATGGCCATGCCAGAGTATGCGGCTGGTGCTTATCCGGAGTTCAAGAAAGCTATTATGGAAAGTTATGGTATTGGTGCAGATGATAGACGTTACACTACCAGAGAACTAGAAGAGAAGCTCAACCTGTATAGGTCTAGTCAGATCTACAACAAAGCAAGTTGGGTTGAGTTCAAACGTGTCATCATGCATGTTATGCTTTACTTGATCAACAATAAGGACATAACGGAAAAATATGCTATAGACCAGATCATTTCCTGTATCCTAGGCCCAGCATGGGCTAGTGTACAAGTGGAACTGAAACGGGCACATCCGGAGTCTTCCGATAAAGCCAAGGCAGTTGGACTACGCTGGACTTTAGAAGAGGTAGTTGGTGCCATTAGCACTCATTTCGGAGATATGAACGTCTTCGGCCAGACCACGGAAGCACCAGATGTGCTTTCCGGACGCACTTATGAGCGAGGTCTGGTACCAGTTTCAACCTCCAGAGTCAAGACTGAGGACTTATCACAACAAAATGAGAACTTGGCCTTACTTATGGATAGATTCAAGATTGAAGCTAAGGAACAACGAGAAGCACGTCTTGCTCAAGAACAGCTCCAAGTTCGTCACCACGAACAACTGTTGGCGGCGTTCAAAGAGATAGCTAGAGGGAATCAGGGAGTCAGGACCAACATGTCCAACAGTATGACTATGCCAGTGAACCTATAAGCTATCCTTACCACGTAGTACAACATTTAGCTCAAGGAGCCCCCAACTATCCGGGAGGACCACCTACTATGCAACACAGTAATGTGGCTCCTAACGGAATGTTGATCAGAAACCAACCCGGAAGCAGTAGAGGCCCTCCGGGGCATCAACATCAACATCAACATCATAATAACAACGGAAACCTCTGTTACTTTTGCGGTGAAGAAGGTCACTTTGCCAGAGAGTGTCCTCACTGTCAGAAGATGGAAACGGAAGGATGGATTTACAAGCCGAATGGTGTTAAATTCTATTTCTTGAAATGGGGTGTCTGTTGGAAGTAAAGCTAAAGCAGGCATTTGGCCCGCTTGGCAAGTTTGGAAGTTGATGGAGAAAATGAATGGCAAGTTGCCCCCAGAAGCTTCAGCCATGATCAAGACTCAGAACTTCGCTATTGAAGACGAAGAAGATGTTCAGCCCTCAGACCATGATTGATCAAAGTAGAGGCTCAGAGACCCAGGCAAATTTCGATTAAGCTCGAGGATAGACAAGACTTTGGAAAAGAAGGAAGACGCGACACTTAATACGATGGAAAGAAAATTATTAGAGCACCTAATAGAGTCACAAAGACAAAGTTGGAGTGCCAATAATCCTCTTCCGGAAATAAAATCGGAGCTTCCGCCAAAGTCTGGGCCTACTAGTGTAACAGTAGAGCCTCTTGAGAGCCAATATGCAAACACTCGTTCACAAACTAATATAGAAAAATCAGATAATGTGGAGACCAGACCTAAACCTGGTCCCAATTTCCAAGCCGGAAACGCACCTAGACCTTCCCAAAGACAAGTGGAAGTAGTCATACCTATGAGGAAGAAAGTAACATTCGTAGAGGAACCGGAAACGGCACAGCCTTCCGTGACACCGAAAGAAGCTACTACTCTAAGCAAAGGTACAGACCAAGAAGACCAAGAACTAAACAAGATCATTGAAGAAGCCTTAAAGGCTCCAGAGCCGGTAGCTGCTTCAACTGATCCAGTCGAACAACAGAAACAGAGAACTTATCAAAGAATCTCGAAGATTAGATCTATGTTGAACGAAAACCCAGAATGGCGGTCACTTTGGAAACACTTCTTACCTTTTGAAATGTTGGCTACTAATGAGGCCTGGCAGAAGGACTTGTTAGAGTTATTAAAAGGTCGGAATGTCAAAGTAAATGTGCAGCTAGAGTTTGCACCAACTTCGCCATCTGACTATACGATCAATCTAGACCAAGACAAGGGCCTACCTAAGGATGCCATAGTAGTACATGATCCAGTGGTACAGCTCTACCATTTTAACAATGGGTATGCTGGTCCTTACTTCAACGTAAACTAGAGACCTCAACGAGTCACCGAGTCACCGAGTCATCTGGTGACTCGACTCGCCTCGGGCACGTCGGCGTTCGGACTCGCGTGACTCGCGAGTCACGTAGTCACGAGTCCGGTCGCGAGTCTGAGTATGGCTCTGCTGACTGCGAGTCATCATATGATGACTCGCAAATATTTAGCTATGTAATTTATCTTAATTTACAAATTTTTGCCAACTCAAACGGACCCTTGCGTGGCTCAAACGAGCTATACGCAACAATTTCGCCAGATCCGGCGACTCGGGCCGAGTCCCGAAGCGACGTGTAAGCGTCTGATCGGGTGATATCTCTGTACCTCTTACCACCACCACGACCACCTGGGGAGCGACGATTGTCGCCCCCGCTGCTCTGACGATTGTCAGGCAGCCTGTGGGGTGTGTCTTTGGCCTCGGCTTTGTGCCGGGCCTGCTGCTGCTGGCTCTGCGCTAGCAGCAGAGCTGGAGCACGACTCGGACACTCGTTGCTCGACTTCAGGTCGGCGACGACGCTATCGGCGCTCGACTTCAAGTCGGCGCCGACATGACCGACGCTCGACTTTGAGTCGGCATCGATAGGACGCGTAAGCCCCGCAAACGGGCAGCACACGATCCAATCACTGGATTGCCGACACCAACTGGATTGCGGTGCCGACGATGGATGAGGATGAGGATGACGACGACGACGACACGATGATGATGCGATGAGGAGGGGGATGTGATGCGATGAGGCGGATGACGCGAGATGGACGCGACGACGAGTCGTTCGGAGTCGACCACCACCACCACCACCACCATCCTCCACCACCACCACTATCCTTCCACCCCCACCCCCACCATCCTTCCACCATCACCCCCACCATACCCTCATGCCCAGCTGACTGTCCCCGTGCCATTGCCCGGGGATGCTCGCTGCGCATGAATACTTGGGGGTGTATGGACTCGCGAGTACTCGTGAGTATCCGAGATGACTCAGACTCATGGTGAGTACTCGCGAGTGGACTCGCGATGACTCACGAGTCATCGCGAGTCGAGTCTGACGCGAGTCTGAACTGGACTTCTTTTTGCGTGGGTACCCGCGTCACGAGTCGCGAGTCTGACTCGCGTTGGACTCGTTGAGGTCTCTACCTCGGACCGAATCACGCTGTGACATCAAGCGTGATTTATTGGGAGGTAAATCTTTCGTAGAGCCTACGTGGAGCCTCACCGTAAATCTTGCGGTGGAGCCTGGTAGAGTTTTAACTTTGAACTTAGCTACTGTTCATTATCATTAATTCCTTCCTTCCTGCTCCTCATCCCGCTTCTTCTTCTCCTCTTCGAGACGAGCCATAACCTTGTCCACCTCATGCTGCCAATCCGTCCTCAAGCACAGAAGAGACCCAAAGACGGCACAGTATACCAGTGATACGGTAAGCCCGAGCCACAGACCGTGAAGCCCCATGTGGGCTTTGAATGTAAGAAGGATTCCAAGTGGAATACCTAGACGTCGTCGCTCAGTCGAATGGAAAAGAGTACGGCGGCGGGTTACGCACCGATGATGTAGTATGCGCTGAGGTTGAGGATAGCACCTGTAATCTGTTTGCCACGCGCGCGCAGGATGCCAGCAGATACAGCAGCACCGCCATCAAACACTTGGAAGATCGCGCACAGCGGAAGGATGGACGCGGTAGTGGCGATCACCTCTGTGCTCGCGTTTAGCAAATGGCAGTACGCACACGCGGTAAGAACCCACCAGGATCATCGTTAAAAAGCTTGCCCCACGAATTACGGAAGGTCAGGAACATCGTGCTGATCATCGTTGAGCCACGTTTGAGCTAACGGCGTGGTGACACTTACCATGAGATGCCCGAGAGCAAGAGTGACATGAGCAACGAGGTCTTGGACGCAACTCCGGCACGGTGGGCATTGCTTTCACCTAACAAGTTTCCGATTCTGACGCGATTCAGCGTGTTGTCACGAGAGCGAAGAAGGCAACTAACCTGACAGACGAAGCGATAGACAATGCGAATGGAGCCTGGAATGTCGTTGATGCCGACACCAAAAGCACCGATTGAGTCGCGAGCGCCACGGGTCCAAGCCTACCGTCTAATGTTCGGGTTAACGAAAACAAGTACATTGAAGAAAAACTTGCAGAGAGGCCGCTAATCCAATGAGCTCCCATGCCCACCACTCTGACGCAGTTTGGCCGACACCGCCGAGTCCTAGTTCCGCGAGGACACCGAGGGAGGTGAAGCTGCGGCGCGAGAAGGGGTGCCACGCAGTATGAGGAGCGACGAAGATGCCGTAGAGGATCGACAGGATGGACACGAGGTTGAAGGAAATGGCAGTCGAAATGGGTGGCGCCGATGAATCCGAGGCGAATGGGCTCAGGACCCCAAACTGTCAGGTCACAAGTGAGTCATTTTGCATTCCACTGCGGATGTAGGAGATCGTACCAAGTAAGTAGTTCAAAAACGCGTTGATCGGTGCTACAATGAAGATGATCCGGGTGGGCACAGCAAAAAGTCCTACGGCAATTAGTGTCAGGTTATAAGGAGCTCGTCAAGTGAGTATACCTTGTGATTGAAAGTACCGCCTGCTGATACAGTTGAAGGCGTACGCTAACAAAGGAAGTGTTTAAAAGTCTAAATAACGTCCAGAAACAGACGCGTACCTGGAAGACCAAGAGAGACCCAGCGCAAATAAGTCGCAGCGAGTTTCGCGACTTCTGGGTCTTGCTTCAGGAAGAGTAGGATCGCCTCGGCGTTGAACCAAACCGCGTACATGGGCTGCATAGATGTTCAGTCATGAGAACAATTTGAATAGGCCAATTACGAACAATGAGTAAAGCCGCGACGACAACAACTGAAAGAGGTTAGATGATTGGATGCGTCGAAAGATGTTGAAACGTACCCATGCGCTGACACCACAAGCCGACAAGCTTCGGTTGAGGAGAAGTCCAAGCCGAGGGAAGCATGGTATCGAGGGCGCTGGTAAAGCCCTGAAGGATAGAGAAGCCACTCACGCTCGCGGTCATGGAGCCGAGCGTGATAGCAGCAAGCGCAGTCGTCGAAATATGGCCAACGGAAAGGGTGGATGCAATGACAAGACTATATTCAAGAACGTGGGTACTGTTTAACTATGAGTAAAAAGGCCAACATTGCACGAAGGTTACTCACCCAAAGACTGGCAAACCATACTTTGTCAGGATCCCAAACTCTTCCCACATCATAGCGGCCTCTCCAACGACCTGTGGATTTTCGTCCGCGTCTTCGAAGATTCGAGGAACGGCGGGGTTGATGAGCGGGGTGTTCTCGTTTGCCGTAGGGATGCTGGCCATGCTTGGCTTGGACGGACGGCGATGCAAGAACGGGATCTCTTCATTGGGTTCGTCGTCCGTTTGGTCGAGCTGATGATGACTCGCGTATCTGGAAAGTAGGGCATAGTCTGATGGAATGCTGCTGCCTGATGCCGCTTGACGATGAGGAGACGACATTCTTGCCAATGATGGTACGAGAACAACCTTGGTCTGCAGAAAACGAAGCCGATTTTATAGCCGCTGTCGATAGCCGAGGCGTAAGGAGAAAAATTTCAGCTTATCAATAAAGTAGGAGAAAATCTTGGTCCGGGACCTTCGGCCGCGTGATTCGGTTCACTTCGGTCGGTGTTGGAAACCGTTGAAAGAAAATGCATTATGATGTGTACAAGTCGTATATAACTGCGATAAAGCCTCAATGGAGAGCTGATGGAGAGCAAGTAATTGCTTACTTGCTGACCCAGTTTCCTAGCATCAACGAGTCGGATTCGACCTGTAGAAAGTTGCATCAGTAAAAGAACGAAGGGCAACGTTTTAGAAGCGATCAGAAAAAAAGTAAAAGTCTCGACACAAGGATTAAGACAGGGATAACTGTAGGATTATTCTCATCCTATGGTGGGATGACGAAATTTACACGAACCTTGACGACAAAGCCTCCAACGAAAGGGTATATCCTGAAGGGAAAACGTAAGTTTCTGAGGGATGCAAAGAGATGGAAAAATCAGATTAAAAAGAGTCGTCAAATAGACTGGTCAGAGCCAGTGAATCGGATTTTTCAGTGTGATAAAAAGAATCGTCATGCAGCAAGCGGGACAAGCACGTACATGGTGGTAGAAATGAAGAGGGAAAAACGCGTTGGGCGTCCTTTATACGCGCACTTCAAACTCCGCCAGATCGGGCCGAATGTCGACGAGCGCGGATGTCGGAATGATCCTGACGACGGCGGCCAAACGGCCGGGAACAGTGACGACTAGTCGACGCGCTCATCGCGGACATCCCGCCCGGGTGAGTCGTTTGAATGATTGTTTCAACTGCTCCAACAGACGGTAGGCAAGGGCCGTGCCGTCAGCAAATTGGCTTGGCTCAAATCCACCACTACGCCCCGCTGCTCGCCAGCCCAAGGTCGCCTAACAGAGGACCTCGCGTGACGACTGCAACGTATGCCTCTTGCTCAGCTGAGCTGCCAGCGCTCACTTCCGTCCGTGTAGTCGCCCTGTGATCCCCTCTACATCGCTTCACGTGTCTCATGTCTGGGAAGCGCTTTGGTCTTCTTAAATACAAACCAGAATCAAGAACCGAGTCGATTTGTGTCGCCATGGCCCTCGTAGCGCTGGCAGTCCCGACAGTTTTCGCCTTCATGTTCTTGGCTGGCCTGCAGCAGGTCCCTACTCCTACGGTGGCCTTGAACCTTGGAGATGAGGTCGGGCGTCTACCATGTATTTCCTCCAACTCCCTATTCTGCTTTGTACTGACGGATATTAGTTATGGGCTACAACAGTACGTCCCCACAGTTTTCGTCTTCTGAATATCAAATTGACCCCGCCTTAGCTTGGAACGCGTACTTTGTATGCTACGATTCTTCCTACCCCTCTTCGCTCTAACGTTTGGACAGTGCAATATAAATGAAGCTCTTGTCTACAACACGGCGGAGCTTATGGTCTCACTCGGACTAGCCGTATGTACGCAGCCAAATCTGCGTTCACCAATAACATCTTTAGCAGGACGTCGGCTACAATTATGTCAACATTGACGACTGCTACTCGGAAAAGCAGCGAAGCGCGAGTGGAGACATTCTAGCCAGTGCGCTTCTCATCATGACACTTGTAACATCATTAAGACGTTGACAGATGCGGAGCGGTTTCCTTCCGGAATGAGAAATCTGACCGACAAGATACATGCTTTAGGATTGTGCGTTCGCTTCTCTCCGAGCTTTCACCATACTAAACCGCACTCACAGGAAGACCGGCATTGTAAGCTCTTCCATCCCTTTCATCCACCACCGCCCTCACCGAAAGTAGTACAGTGACTCTGGATGGTTCACCTGTCAAATGTATCCCGGATCTTTCCAAAACGAAGAGAGGTCTGTCTGCTTCGAAGTGTCATTTCTTTTTCCACTCAACGCTTTTTAGAGACGCGCATCTCTTTAACGTTGAATGGGGCTTTGATCTACTAAAGTACGTTTTACTTTCAAATATTTTTGACTGCAATATACTGATCGTATCAAGGTTCGATAATTGTGCTGGTGCGAAGCTTTGCGTCTTCTTGTAAACATTCGAAATGACATGCGTCAGTGCCCTTCGATTCCATTGTCAAGGAGGGCCAGGTCGGAAGTAGGGAGTTTACTATTGCCGCCTTCCACGCTTATGTCCTGTTGCAGAATTCGCTCGTATGTCCAACGCCATCAAGGATCTCGCCAAGACCTCCGGGAAACCACCTATGTTATTCTCTTTATGTGAATGGGGACGCGTTAGTACTTGTTCTACGTGTTCAACGATGCGGGTCTCATCGTGTTACAGTTACAACCATGGCTTTGGGCAAGAGAGCTGGGCCAATCCTGGAGGGTATGTTCCATAGCGCTTTACACTTATTCGTTTGCCCATCTCCTTTATAGACGACTGATGATATTGGTGCGAACTGGGACTCGCTTGCTGGAATTATCAATCAGTGCGGCCATTTGCCCTTGTTCACCATTTCTCCCGTCAAACCTTTTATAGGAACTCGTTCCATGCTTGGGCGTCTGACTTCTATGGCCACAACGATTTAGATATGGTATGTATCTTCTACTTAAATGTTCGGCTGTTGGTCACTGAAAGTCCTTTAGCTCGAGATGTAGGTTTATACGACTTGGCGAACTTAAGGCTAATCGCTGCGCAGTGGTAACGGACAACTCACCCTTGCCGAATCACAGAGTCATTTCACAGCTTGGGCGTTCTTGAAGTCACCTCTACTGATTGTTTGTCCTTGGCCTCTATCATGATCCTCATATTCTAACGCATCTACAGGGAACTGATGTTTGTGAAACAGCGGTTCGACGGACGGTTGCCGTACTGACCATTGCCGTAGCTTTCGAAAGTTAGCGATCAAGCCTTGACTGTGCTCAAGAATACAGAGATCATTGCCATCAATCAGGACCCAGTCGTGGGTCCTGGAGTTGTTCCGTTCAGATGGGGTATCAACGTATGTCGACCGCGTCTTGTTCGTTCTGTCATTGATCGTGCTGTAGCCTGATTATACCTTCAACGCGACACATCCAGCTCAATACTGGAGTGGTCAAAGTGAAAAGGGAACGGTGTTTATGCTTGTCAGTGCTTCTTACGTTCGTTTAGTGTTGGTACTAATCTAAGGACAGATCAACACCCTTGACGAGCCCGCCGACATGTTCTTCAACCTAACTGAATCCCCATGGATACGTTGGGGAAGACAGTACTCCGTTAGGGTGCGTCACATTCGTCCGTTCTGTGTCTTTACTGGTCGTTAACAGTATCAAAGGATCTTTGGACCCATACTGACAACGGCACGGCCGTACGCAACTTCACGGCCAAGGCAGTTCCGCCACATGGAGTTGCAGCGTTGTTGTTGAAGGATGCAGGCGATGAGCCGCAGGATGAGGGTCTGTCTCCGTGTGCCTTCTATGAGTGGTGGGGCAACCCGTGGTGTATCGACCAGAATGGCACGAAAATCCAACCGACGTGAGATTATTGGTGAGCCTAGTATGGACCTTTGTACTTACTACTGTGCGGTGTTCTATCACATTCGCATATATCCCGAAACGGTTATCGTATTTTAAATATCCGAGGCTCCTATTGCGCTATCGCGGGAGGACTTGTTATTGGATTTTGCTCGCACGTGGTCGTGTGTGCTTGTTCGTTGACTACCACCAACTCCACCCTCCTCCTGCGTTCTTTACTCTCCAAAACGCTGAAATCCCAAAGATGTCGAACACCGCAGGACCAAATCCGGGCAACGACGCGCCCGACCCATCCGCGTCGCGTACTGCTAAAAGGCAAAGAGCTGGCGCCGCCGCCGACAAAGCCAGTCGAAAAAAGCGCGCTTTGGCCAAACCAGAGAACGACCTGGTGGCCTACGACGCGCACTCCAATATTCTTAACAAGAAGCTGCGAAAGCTGAAGTCCAGCTGTAAGTCGGACTGGAAGAGCGGCTGGGAGGAGCAAGGGGAGTTCATGGCTGACATCTGCGGTGAAATCGCGGAGTGGCTTGACGGCCTCTGGAACGCTATGATGGTTCATGGCAATGGCGAAGACCCAAAGGTCATACGCAGATGCCTCCTGCGCTGTTCGGAGATCGTTCGATCTGTAAAGGACTGCAACAGCAAGTACGCGTAACGTCAAGCGTGATTTTGGTTGGCGATTGAGCTGATACTTCTTCTAGGACTGAATTTGATGACGTGGACACGGACGTGCTCATTCAAGACCAGAACAAACACACGGTTTTCAAACAAGAATCCCACATTGATATCGCCCTCCAATGGTTCTGGAGGGAACTGTTGGTCCTTTTCCAAGTAAAGGGATATAACACGACCGGAATTCTGGACGACATAAACGATTTTCATTATTATGACAATGTCTTTCAGTGGATTCGCACAGAGCCTGAAGGTTAGGTTAGTCTTCGTATAACGCGCTTGTGGCGGCTGCTGACTAATAACAATAAGCCAAGGAGGACAGTCGCGGCTATCCTTTGTGGGACCAGCACTGGACTGAAGCCATGCATGAGGCTGGTAAGCAGCTTATTGCCAACCGCGACGCAGAGGATATGGCCGAGTTCCTGAAGAATCCTACTCTTTCTATGTACAAGATCCTCGCAACGCCGGCACTCAAGCCAAGGCTCATAGACGCGGTCCAGAAAAACATCGCCTCGAACATGGAACGTACCGTCTCGTATTCGGACGCGGTCGAAATTTACAAGATGAACGCGCTTACGGACGACATTGTCGCTCTGATCCCGAAGGTGTCTGACGTGCCCACACTCGGCTCAATTGCAAAGTACCTCTCCACCCAGCCAGCTAAAGAGCACAAAGAGGCTGGGGCCAAGGTCCTCGGAGACGTTTTGCTCTCTGCGAAGAGTGATGTGCTCACCGAGTTGCATTACGCGTTTCCTAACCTCCAGGATGCCTTGGACTGGCTTGATGGGGACATTATCCCAAGATCCCGGAAGCCATCCGGATGAAGGAGCGCCACTACCCGTACGACAAGATGGGGAGCACCCTTCAGAAGATTCTGGAAAAGTTTGTGCAGAAGGCGCGCGCTACTAGTTCTCGATATGATGAAGATCCTTTGGATGAGGACTACTACGAGAATCAGATGTATGGATATGGCTCGGACAGCGACGATGAAAGTCTCATCTATGCGGAGCGCGAGGAGATGAGGATGGGTCCTGATGTGCAGAAGGGCATCACCGACGCGCTTCTGATCCTCGGAGAGTGGCCGGACCAGGCTGAAGCCGCCGCCGTTTGGGATACAGTGCGCTGGAAGAATAGCCAGGATCCGTATGGCATTTACGGTGCGATGGATGCTTTGGCCTCTGAGTGAGTTTTTCCCCCATCTGATGCTGCGTGTCTGACTGGTATTGGTAGATGTGAGAGTGTTAAACCGCGGGTGGCGGACGGTATACGCGCCATGGCTAAAACGTTCATGTGTACGGATCTGGCTGCACTCCAGACGTACATGCCAAAGCGAACGGGTTACGGTGGGATGACGCTGCCCAATTTCAGATACATGTAGACTCGTGAAGTGCCGCCTACGGCGGCTGGAAACCTTGCTTGAATAATGGTACTTAACAAGACACATCGACATTTCGGGAACATAAGGTCACAAGATCAACGTTGAATTGAGGCGAGTACTCTACACAAGGCGGTATGCTGCCGACGAAGTAATAGTGTGTAAGATGTAAACAGATTTTGTAAATGATAGTGGAAAGGAATGGTGATTAAGCAGACTTAGCCCTCTTAGTTGGGGAAGATGTATGAAGGGCGAAGATGCGACGCTTGCGAGGGGAGACAACACGGGGAGGGCTGGGGAAGATGATGATAATGTCTTCAACATCGGCAATAAAAGTGTTCTTGATATCCTGTTTCCTGCCAATGACATGATGTGTCAAGGTAAAGCGAACCTCGACGAGAGGTATCTCATCATCGACGAGTGCTCAATGCTCTCGAAGACCTTCTTGGCAGAGCTTGAAATGAATATCACCGTTGGGAAGGCTGAAGCAGGAAATGGGAAGTCATTTGGCGGAATCAACGCCATAGTATGTGGGGACTTCAAGTTCCACCAATTCCCGCCAGTCGCAGCAGCAAAAAACGAGCCTCTGTATGTTCCTAAACAGTCCGGGTACGACTCATTAGAGCAGGAAGTTGGGCGGACGATGTACGAGGAATTCTCAACTGTTGTAATCCTAAAGGAGCAGATGAGAGTGGCTGACGAAGAATGGAAACAAATGCTCTCACGTCTGCGGAACGGCCGTGTCAATACGGAGGACATCGCGATGCTCAAAGGGCTCGTTATTGGGCACCCCGAGCGTCCGCCAACAGACTTTGATAATGGAGAGTGGAAAACGGCAGCTCTCGCCATGGAGTTCGGAGGGCTTGGAACGACGCGGCACTACGGAAACACTGTCAAGAGATGGTCAGCATTTATACGTTTGTCGCGCATGCGATACGATTAACGGCAGAGATTTGACCTTGGCAGAGGAGTATGGATTAGCATTGCGCAGTAGCCAAAGAATAGCTACAGGGAAGAAACGGAAGGTCAAGAATGACGTGGAAGAGACGGTGTCATTTGCGATCGGAGCTCGGGTGATGGTGGTTGAAAATATAGAGAGGGACGATCGTGGATATTATACTCGACCCCGATGAGCCAGAAATCGCCGATGGAGAAGCTGTCGTACATCTAAAACATCTACCGCTGGATATCCTGGTCAAGATTGAGAGGACTAGAAGAGGGAATCATCCAATTCAGCCAAGAGAGAGAAATGCGCATTTCGGTCCAACAACGCAAAGGGCCGCCTGTATCGCGCTCAGTGAAGCGGCGGCAATTCCCGGCATACGCATTTACAGACTATCGCGCACAAGGCCAAACGATAGTTCCAGTAATAATCGACATCGCGACACCACCCGGAGGCGCCCTGAATCTGTTCAATATTTATGTAGCATTGTCGAGGAGTTCTGGTCGGCACGCTGTACGGTTGCTGACAGACTTTGATGAGGCGGTCTTTTTGCAGGGCCATTCACCGGAATTGTTGCAGGAAGACGACCGGTTGGAGAAAATGAACAAGGAGACAATGGATTGGTGGGACAAGATGGGAGCAGATCATACGACGAAGCATTGGGCACGCAAAGGACCGGGGCACGAGTTGCCGCCGGTTTGTACTTATTTGCGATATTCAAGCCGGCGGTTAATTTCATAGGTGGAAGGACCTTGACAAGCAAGGTGATCTCCGTTTTTTCTTCTCACCTCGATTGTTTCTACTTATGACTTGTTTACCGCCTTCATAAAGATTACAACTTTAACTACACTTTTTCTTTTTTTCTGTTGTCCGAATGACTGTTTTTGGTTCTCCTCCTGAAAAGCGTGCCATGTCGTACTGTACACTTTAATTCAATTCGTCAGTCACGGGTCACAGGCAACCTGAAATCGACGAAAAGTCACAGCGGTCACAGTGAAATTCCTAAAAAAATCGTCGGCGGGGCCCCCGCCAGCCTCCCGACGCAGCTCTGCCGCGGCGGGAATTACCATATATGGTAATTCGTCGAAACCATAATTTCGTCGGACCGGTCACAGGTCACATGGCCGACGAATTGAATGAAAGTCTACAGTATTCTATTCTTTCGCAAGCACCTTCTTGGGCTGGGAATCTGACACGTGTATTTGCGTAGATTTCGGCGCGTTTCGCACGCCCTGCAAGTTGCTTTCATGGATCATCATCAGATTCACAACCAAAGTGAATACTTTCGCTGCAGAGCTATATACGCGATATTGATAGTAGAAATGCCAGAAATGAAGGACACGCTTTCAATAAATCGGCATGTCCTCGCAAAGCCAATCAACTGACCACTTAGAGGAAGCCTTGAAGACCTTTCGAAATACACGCACAAGTCAGCAGCGCATTCTGATAACTTCAGACTAACGCTTCTTCTATTCGACATGTCATCATGATCAATGTTTCAGCAGGAAGACTCTAACAAACTTTTACCTTTCCGGTTGTCAGCCTGAACGTGCCCGACGCGTTCGAAGTTATGTAACAATCCACGTTTCTGGACTTATAAGCGCCCAAGATCGACCGCTTTCCTGCTTCTGAATTCCACCGTCTCTCTTTCCCTACATTGCCGGCGAAGCACATGCCAGAAACGAAATCCAGCGCAGCTTCGGGCTCTTCCAAGCAGCGACGCAGCGACAAGGACGACGCCAGTGCCGCCGCATTGGCGCGTGTTGCTACTTTTCTACAGCAAGCCACGGATGCCGCCAAGGCGGTCAAGAACTTGCCTCCCGCTGGAGTTGCCGACCTGAGGCGCGCGCGAAGCCTGGCGGCCGCGCTGCTGGATACCCTCCCTCCAGATCCTGCCCTCGAGCAGATCAAAATTCTCGAGTACAAGGGACGCATTGATGCTCTGCTTTCCATGCTGCGAGGTAGTTGTGCAGTTGACGGGCAGGATGGATATGCAGATCAGTTGGTATATATGGACCAGATTTGCACCGCCATCAGCAGTTGGCTGCCTATTATCTGGAATGCTTTTGAGAGCGGCGCGGACTTGCGGCTCGTGCGCGCGTCTATTGTCTGCTGTAACCAGACAGTGGATGCCATGTGGGAACTTTGCGAGATTCGGTGAGCTTCAAGTTCCATTTCATTTCGCATTCAAGAAGTGCTGACTCCTGCTTCAGCGCGTCGGGCCAGGTCAATATAAAAAATGCGGCAGGCGAAATAATCTTCAAATCCAGCGGTGATCTTTCGGATGCTTTGAACTGGTTCTGGAGAGAGCTCTTGATCTTTGACGCGAAGCAGAAGAGTGATCCATCGTCGTCCACCATCCTCGCCGATCTGAAAAACCTACGGATGGCAAAGAGTATATTTAAATTGCTTGCATCCGATGGTTGGTTAACACTCGACTCTTTTGTGGTTACCTTCTGATGTTGTATGCAGGTAAAAACACTGCCGATTTATTCAATAAGCATTGGACTCCGGAAATGCATGAGGTGGCACGGAAGCTATTGAAGCTACGAGTACGACACTCTCTTCCTTTCTTGCTCTGCTGTCAAACTAACGTGCTCCTTAGATTTGAAGAGAAGAGATGGGAATCATTCTGCAGCTGGTACTAGCATTTGCAAAGCATTTGAGGTTGTCACCAGTTATTCAGACTTACGCTTCTATTGTATTTTTCATGCCATCCGAAGGGGCGGCAGCGAATTCAAGGTGTCATGGTAGATATTCTACCAGGAAGAGTTGAAAGTAGTACCAGTAGCAAGCTCTTTCCTCTCCAGACTTTGGTTGTCAGACCTTTGTAAAACCCACGTGTTTCTGGACTTGGCATCGCCCACGATCAACCGCATCTTTGCCTCTGAGTTTGCTCTGAGTTCCACCGTCTCTCTCTCTCCTTTTCACGCGTTAAACATGCCGAAAACGAAAGCGGATGCGGCTTCCGACAATGCGGCAGGCCCATCCAAAAAGCAACGAAGGGACCAGGACGACGCCAGTGCCGCTACGTTAACGCGTATTGCTACTCTCTTGCAGGAAGTAATGGATGCCGCAAAGACTGTCAAGGCCCTTCCTACCGCTGGGCTTCCCGATCTGAGGCGCGCGAGAGGCCTGGCCGCCGCACTGTTGACTACCCTCCCTCCGGATCCAGCCATCGAAGAAATCAAAATCGTCGAGCACAAGGGACGCATTGAAACTAAGCTTTCGAAGCTACGGAGCAGTTGTGCAAGCGATTGGCACGACGGATATGAAACACAATGGGAATACATGGAACAAATTTGCGCGGAGATTGGCAAATGGCTGCCGGCTATCTGGAATGTCTTTGAGACCGGCGCGGACTTCCAGATTGTGCACACGGCTATCGTTTACTGTACCCAGACAGTGGATGCTATATGGGACTGCGAGAGTCGGTGAGTGCCTTCATTGATTCAAATCCGTTCAGATAAGTACTGATTTTTCAGCGCCGAGTTTTCGGACGCGTCTACCAAGGTCACTATACAAAATGCAGCGGGGCAAACGATCTACAAATCCAGTCGCCATATCTCGGATGCTTTGAAGTGGTTTTGGAGAGAGCTCTTGATTTCTGACGCGAGTCAGCAGAGCGATCCATCGTCGTCCGCTATCCTAGCGGATTTGGAGGAAAACAAGATGACTGACAAAGTATTCAGATTGCTTGCGGCACCGGTGTCCGATGGTTGGATTAAACTTGACATTTCTGTTATGCTTCTCTGATATTCTACGCAGGTACAAAGACTTCCAACCGCGACCGCAAAGATTCATTCAATAAGCATTGGACTCCAGAAATGCACGACGTGGCACAGAAGCTAGTTTCTGGAAGAGAAAACAAACGGATAGCTCGGTTCTTGGAGCAGCCGACCCCTTGGATTGTACAACCAGGTCGTTACGCCAGCCCTCAAGCCATCGCTACTCGCAGCCATTCGTAAAGACCTGGCCGCGGGCAGGAGCCGCAAGATGGCGATTGAAGACGCCGTCGAGATCTTTAGAATGAATGATCTGCTTGATGATATCGTGCCTCTGCTTCCACAGGTCTACAACGACAAAACCCGTCGTGCAGTCGCCAAAGCTCTTTCAGGCGAGCAAGTCAAGAAGGAGTATAGAGAAGAGGGTCTGAAGATTCTGGAGAATGGGCTACGAAGGGCGAAGGACGCTGTCATTGGAGAACTACAACAGGTGTTGCCGGGCCTCGATGAGGCGCAGGATTGGCTTGACGAAGAGGTCTTCCCCAAGTTTTCGGAGGAAGATCTTCTCAAGGCGCGCCGTCTTCCTTACGACGAGACCGGCCGAAAGCTGGAGAATGCGATAGATAAATTCATCAAAATTGCGAAGCGGGGCGGTGGGGAGGATGAGTATGACCGGAGAGGGTATGATTCGGCGAGCAGCGAGGGTGGAGATGGCCCGGAATTGGCGAGGGATATCATGGACTGGCTTCAGCTTCTCGGAGAATGGCCCAATGAGGCTGAGGCTGCTGCTGCCTGGGACAAAGTGCGGTGGGAGAACGGTGCAGGTCTGTTTGGTATGAACGGGATTATGTCTTCTTTGGGCTATGAGTACGGTGTCTTCTTCCGTTTCAAGTCTTCTGGTAGCTGACTTACTCGTCAGATTTGAAGAGAAGAGATGGTACCTGTCGGAAGGTATTCGAACTGTGAACAAGGTGTTTGCTTGTGCTGATATGGAGGCCCTTTCGAAATATATACCCAAGACGACAACCTCTGGGAGTTTTACTTTTACATCGCGACCGTTAATTCTTACTTGATGATCTGTCTGTTGTTCTATGGCGTTTTAATACTGATGCACTATGTCTCACTGCTGAGTACCTTCTGTTCCGCATATCCTGGTTGAGCGGTACACATACTCGATTCACTCTGGATGAGCGGCGAGGTCTGCTTGCATCACCGTCAACGTAAAATATGAGTATCCAGTCTATCAATGACCCAGCGTTGAATTTGATCGAGTGCCCACAGTCATTCTTTTAATCCTGCCCCAGTTCATGTAAACCTTAGATACCTCTTGACGCCTCTTTGCATGTATGAATCCGTAGAGCGCCTTTCTGAGATTCACCAGTGCATCGGAGTCAACGGAGACAGACCCCGACATCAATTTCTCGCGTCGGGATTACGTCATAATCCCGCCCCTCTCCCGCTCACGCGTACTTTTTCATCGATTTCAGGCATCGATTGGAATGTGAAAACAATGTTATGATGGCCTCCTTGATAACTCACGTCGGTGTTTATGAAAACGCGCTCCGTCTTACGGTAGGCACAGCACTAAAAGTCGGGTAATAGAGTACGATGAGACGAATACAACGACAACAACCAGAATCGCTTTGCGTGGGATATTTCCGCTCAAGGTAAATGGTTCATGTTAGATGCCATTGCCCGCCCTCCTGGTCTGTGCGCCCGTTACATGTGACCAATGTCACGCACGTATTTGCAAGTCCAAAGGCCCTCGAAAATGCCCTCTTGCTCCAACCTCCATGTCGGAACCTCACCGTTTCTCTCCTATCGATGTGCAAGAATTTCTCCCAATTTTTACGACCCATCACCCAATGAAACGCTGACAGAATGATTCTATGGTGACTGGACGATTGGCTCAATCGGAGCAGTTAGCTTGAGAGGAGTGGGAGGCCAAAAGAGGCAGAAATGGGACGACTGAGGAGGATTACTCGCAGGCAGGCTGCAACGAGGGAACGTTTACCCGCCGCCGCCAAACAAGCCACAACAACAAACTAGCTCTTCCTCACAGCCAACTCGACCGCCTGTGGCCGTCTTATCCGCCGCTCCCCGCCGCCGCCGTCGTTTACGTTGAACTCGACGTCCGGAGGATGCCATTTCATGAATCCCGACAGCCCAGAGAACGACGCTAATCCATCACCGACGAATACCTCGCCACTCAAAATCACCTTGAAAGTTCCTGCTATGGCCAATACCCGAAGTTCGGCGCGCCTCAGTGGTAGCAGATCCGGCTCCCAGCAGAGCGAATCAAACAGTCGCAACGGCCGCGATGGTGCAGGGGAGGAAGACGATCATCCCCCGGTCAGAACCAGGTCTACCAGAAGCGGCCGCGCCAAACCTGTTAGCTACGTCGAGAGTGATCCGGACGACGGACCTATCGACGACGACGGTGCTGCCGCCGACGCGGCTGCGATGTTTGATGGAGACGATAATGTTGAGCCTGCGCACGCTGACACGCACGACGCGGACGCTGATGAAGACGACGAGTTGCAGCCTCGGCGCTCCTCCTCTCGGCGAAGGCTCACCAAGAGGGAAAACAGCAATTTGGACGACTTTATAGAGGAGGATGACACCAATGTCAAGCGATACAACACTCGCCATTCACAGGCCAAACAGAAACCTAAACCAGACCCAAGAATACTTCGCACCCAGGCGCGAGCTGACCGGGCAATGAAACGCGCCTCGATGAAGGATGGAGACTACGTCCGTTCATCGTCTGGCGAAAGCTCTCATAACTCGGAGGAGCTGCACTTCTCTGACGAAATCGATGATAGGGAAATGGACCATCCACTCCCCGACGATGAAGAGGACGAGCCAGAGGAGGAGGAAGGCAAGGGTTACAAGCTGCGACAACGCGCACCTGTCAACTATGCCATACCGCCACCCCTTGAAGAAATGCCTAGGCCACCTCCAAAATCCAACAACCGCGGTGGTGGAAGGAAACCTTTCCATCGTAAGAGAGGCCCTGGCTGGAGCGCAGGTGGTGCCGAGCTCGGTCGATGGATGGGTTTGCCGGGAGATGACTCTGATTCGGATGGCCCGACCAGAACACCCAAGAAGCCTTTCAGTCTTGGCGCTGGTGCTTTCGACGGGGGTGGTGTAGCTGCTGGCGGCAGTGGCCTCTTGCCACCTGATTTTGCCGCCTCTGGGACACCCTCCAACTTGGGCAAGGTGACTGATGCTAGTGCGTTCGAAGTTCGTGTCGTGCACATTTCCACTGATGCTTGTCATAGGTCTTGCCGATGCTGACCCTTTGGGCGTGAACGTGAATGTAACATTCGACGAAGTAGGTGGCCTAGATGATCGTGAGTACTCCTCCATGCTACTTCGGTCATGTACCAATCATTCCTAGATATACATTCCTTGAAGGAAATGACTCTGCTTCCACTACTGTACCCCGAAGTCTTCCAGCAATTTAATGTCACCCCTCCCCGAGGCGTACTTTTTCACGGACCTCCTGGTACGGGAAAGACTTTGCTCGCTCGCGCTTTGGCAGCCAGTTGTCGCTCCAATGGGAAACAGATCTGTACGTATGTCGACCAATGCCACCTACAGCTAACCAACGATCTTTCAGCTTTCTTCATGCGTAAAGGAGCTGACGCGCTCTCTAAATGGGTTGGAGAAGCGGAACGACAACTTCGTCTCTTGTTTGAGGAAGCGCGCGCCTCCCAGCCCTCTATTATCTTCTTCGACGAAATTGATGGTTTAGCACCCGTGCGATCGTCAAAGCAGGATCAGATCCATGCCTCCATTGTTTCTACCCTACTCGCTCTTATGGACGGTATGGACGGCCGAGGTCAGGTTGTGGTCATTGGAGCGACGAATCGACCAGATGCTATCGATCCTGCTTTGCGTCGGCCTGGTCGTTTTGACCGCGAATTCTACTTCCCTTTGCCGAATTTGGAGGGGAGGGAGAAGATTCTGTCCATCATGACGAAGAGTTGGCAAGGCTGGACTGGCGATGAGGGTGACAATAAACTTAAGGGTTTAGCGAAGATGACAAAAGGGTATGGAGGAGCTGATCTCCGAGTACGTCCAACCGCTCCTGTCCCATTTAACTTTCTCTCATCTTGCGCAGGCACTCTGTACGGAAGCAACTCTGAATGCAATACAGCGCAAATATCCCCAGATTTACAAGTCTAATGACCGACTCTTGTTGAAGCCTGATTCCATTACAGTGGGCTTGAGAGATTTCATGATCTCAATCAAGAGTACGTTATTGTGTGCAAGCAATCCTCTCGTCAGCTGACGGTGTTTACTCAGAACTGGTTCCGTCTTCTGCGAGGTCGTCGGCTTCCGTGGCGACCCCGCTTCCACCACAGTTCGAATCTCTGTTGTCCGACGCACTGGAGAAAGCGAAAACTGTCTTAGAGCGGGTTCTTCCCACCGAGAAAAGGCTCACTGCTCTCGAGGAAGCGGAATTTGAGGATGAGGATGATGAAAACCGTTGCTTTGGATCGTGAACTGCTCATGCAATGTACGTTGTGCACTGTCTATGCTCATTCGGAACTGACATAACGACTTTTAGCCATGGAAACGTTACGGGTACATCGACCGCGGATATTGCTTTATGGTCCGCGCGGCATGGGACAGACGTACATTGGAGCCGCTATGCTTCATCATCTCGAAGGATATCACGTTCAGAGCCTAGAACTGGGCACTCTTCTTGGTGATTCCACAAGGGTGTGTATGTCATTTACATATCTTTCCCGATTACTTACGATTTTCTTTAGACCGTTGAAGCCGCCATTGTTCAGCTGTTCGTAGAAGCGAAAAGACACCAGCCTTCGATCATCTACATACCTTCATTAATTGGGTGGTGCGCGACTGTTTCCGAAACTGCTCGCTCGACGGTCAAGGCCATGCTCGATACCTTGGCGCCTACTGATCCAATCCTTCTCCTTGCAATCATCGATGGCCAATTCAAGGACCTCCCTCGCGATGTACGCTCGTGGTTTGGCCCGTCAAAGGACAATCGTGTCGAGTTGGCTGCGCCCACAGACGAGCTGCGCGAGAGATTTTTCGAGGGATTGATCAAGGACATTAGACGGCCTCCAAATCAGTTCACGGATGGCATCAAGCGGAGAAAGCGGGTGCTTGAAGTCCTACCTATTGCGCCTCCATTGGAGCCACGCAAACCAACCCCTGCGGAACTTGCAGCTCAGGCGCAAAATGACCAACGCATAATAACGTTGTTGAAATTCCGATTGGGTCCGATTTTGACGGAATTGAAGAGAAAAAACAAGCGGTTCACTAAGAGGGCTACTGTTCGTATTCAGTTTTCTTTCATATACCAGATTTTGCTGACATCTGTATGGATAGGATGAGTACACTTTCGATGTGGCGCCGGCGTACCTTCATACTCTCCAAATTACCGACGTGCAGATGGCAGAGGATGGGCCTATGCAGTCTATGGTTCAAGAACAGGTGGTCGAACCTATGGTCAATGGACATGTTAACGGTCTTGCCCCTCCGGCTGCTACGTCTGCTACCGCCCCGGAAATGACCATGCCTCAACTCTATGACATGGATCTGGAGCGCAATGCACTCCGAGCTCTACAAGGATCGTTACCTCACTCCTCAACAATTCCTCGAGGACGTTGGGAAAATCGTCTACAACGCCAAGATTCGCGATTACGAAGACCACGACCGCTGGTTGAAAGCCCAGCAAATGTATAATGCGGCAGAGGTCAGTTTACAGGACTTTGATCCCAGTTCCGAATGGAATGTGAACGGATGGCTGCGAGAGAAAAGAAACGGAGGGAAGAGCTCAAGAAGGACTCAGAAGCACGGGACAAGGGCAAGGAGCCTGAAGTGGAGGTGGTTGCGAGGCGCAGCACGAGGCAGAATGGACTCGCTCCAGAGCTCGTCTTGACCGATCCAGTGAAGCTGGAGCGCAGGCTGAAGCGCCAGCGTGAAGGACTACCGACCGACTCGAATGCCTCAGACAGCGACAGTCGGGAAGCCAAACGGTCCAGAATGCTCGGCGAAGTTGATGGAGACGCGGACGCAGATGCAGACGCAGACCCGGATATTGACCCTCTTGACACATTGCGACCAACCGTGCATTTTGCCGATCAACTCCCGCCGCATCATATGCAGCACTCTCAATCGTACCCATCTCAGCAAGCATTTCCACCGACGTTCAACAGTCATTCCAATGGCCAAGGCGGTTCGATGAACGTCAATTCTCTACTCAATCACAGCCCTGTGCAAACCACATACCCGTCATTCCAACCTCCCAATTTTCCCTCCTTCAAATATGTATCCGCGAATCCCTATCAGACGCAGAATCCTGCCTCTGGCGGGTATGGGTACGATGCGTATGCGTCTAGTTCGTCTCATCAAGCTATTCCACCTATACACCCGACTCGTATATGGGTTCTCAGCCTGCCGGGCCCTCTTCGTATGGATCTGGTTCAAATTACAACCAATACTCTATGGTAGATCAGCCTTGGTCGCAGCAGCCGTCTCATTCTATGGGCGATCAGTGGCCCCAGCATTCGCAGCCTCAGCAGCCCTACCAACAACTACATTCGCAACCTCAGCCTTACGGCCCGCCTCCTCAACCATCCTACACGCAACTGCATTCGCATCCCTACCAATCTCCTGCGCCTCCTGATTTACGGCGTACTCCATCCCTGCCTCACGATGGGCAACCCATGGTTAATGGTTTTCGCTCAACATGTTTGATGCGGACGATCCCTTTGTTGACAGGCAGCCAGCAGAATCCTCTTCGTCGGGAGCGATGGCCGTCGACGAACCCCAGGAGGCCAGATCCAATCCAAATCGCCTGAAGCGCCACCCCGTGAGCCTACGCCTCCACTCCCGCCGCCGCGCCGCCGCGTACGCCTACGCCGCTTCCTGATTTCCATGTTGACGAAGGGCTTCTTTCGCAGCTTCAAGGAAGTTTACGGGGAAACACGTCGTCGCTGAATGTGGAGCAGCTTGAGCAGCTGCGCGCGACGTGTCTGGGCGCGGTGTGGAGGAAGCGGTCAGAGTGGGACCGGGATACGTTGGTCAGGGAGCTGCAGGATTTGGTTGGCGACTTTGTGGAAGAGGTGGGGATGAATGATGATGATGGCGATGAGGATGAGACTATGTGATACCGATTCTTGGTTCTGAGATGGGTTATATATTGATGTTTTTTTGTATTGCTATTTGTATGACCTTGAAGTTACTTGTATCGTTGAGATTATAATGCGATTTGAATTCGTGAAAGCTGGCAGAGTGTCTTGTGCACATGTGGCCGCCATGCACTCTACTAATTGTTTTTCGTTCTGAGATTCTAACGGACTACTCAGACGTCCAGAGGCTTGCTAATAAATTATTCTAAAGAGCGCTGAGAGTATTATACTGAGTTTTAGAACTCCCGTAGTACGTACGGCGTATGGTCACTTTCCAAACGTGGAACACGAACACGTGACACCGACTGTCTTTACCAGCGATTGTCATTGTCGCAACCTGTCCACACGATCTCCATTGTCCACCGTCCACACACGAGGCATCCATTGTTTCCCGAATTTGGAATAACATTGTTGATTGTTCGTCATATAAATACGGCGCAAAAATGTCAGGCGCTTTCTTCATTAGCTTGTTCCCTGTGCTTTTGCCACTCATGGCTAAACGCTCGCTGTCCCCCGCCGGCACTGCCAGCGACTTCGCAGACGAAGAAATCACCCCACATCCTGCTCTACTCTCACTTATCCGCCCTCGTCCACCGATTACGCCCCCAGTGGTAGCGCCCGCGGCTGCATGCCAGAGCACCCCAAGGAACAATGGCGCTGCCAGTCAACTTGACCACGACGAGCACCATACGCGCGCAGATGTCGACGCATACGTCGATGAGGATTTGCAGACCCATCGCATATACCTGCCCAGCGACGTATTTCTCAATGTCCTCCTCGGCGTGCCGGATGATTTGGACTCTAACGACGAGTTCCAAGCAATCATTAAAGCCATTCTGGTCGACCCTGCCTACGTCACCGCACGCGCGAAATTTAGCAGCGTCTGCCGCTTGGAAAAGATCCAGCACGAAAACATCTTGTATCCAGGTTACGTCGAGATGTGCAACGCTGCTGCTAGCGTTATCGCGACGAAGGACTGCAGGCCTTCCGACCTTGCGCTGTGGTGTCGCCGTCAGGACCCCAAGAGGGTACTTGGCTCTCTAGCCAAACTGTCGCCCGACGCGTTCTCGATCTACAAAAAGTTATGCGATGGGCTCCGAGTCGACAATGCGAATCCAGATCTTTTGGCGTGGGCTCACGACCAAATATGGCATGACTTGAAGCGGTTCATCAAGATCCTCGATAATGGGTCGACGGCTCCGTATGTCGTCCTGGATAAAGGTACGTCGTTTTCTGTCGCAACCTCAGTAGGCGATCTAATCTCTGAATCGTAGATGGCCGCGATCCCAGGAACTTGGACATGCTACTAAAGGCCTTTGCGAAGTATGAAGAACGGACCGGGGCGCCCCCCGTCTACAGCACCGAGTTGAAAGCTACGAAGCGCCAGATTCAATCCTATGCCGACGACTTGTCTACCAGACCGGCTAAGCGGTCCAGGACGCGAGTCAAACTTCCCGGTTCTGACGGCAATGCTCCTACCCTCCAGGCGCCCACCCTCCATCCGCAAGATGATGCAATAGAACGGCACGGTGCTTCCAGGCAGTGCGCGCGCTATGCCCTCGAAACTCTTTCCAGTGGGGGCTTCCGCTCGCACAGTTTCGGTATCCTCGTTGGGAGAAATGTAATGCAGGTCCTCTACTACGACCGCTCCGTCATCGCTGTGTGCGAGCCCTTCCAAATGTTCGATGCCCAGCTCCAGTCCAGTTCGAGCCGGGACAAGGATGAGCACCGCTTCCTCGCGCTGCTGATATGTTCGCAGCGCGCCTCGCTCTCGCAGCGTGGCATCATGGAATCCTTGATGCCTGATCCATTCCTAGAGGTTTACAGCGCGTATAAAGAGGCTGTGAAGCCCGGGCCTTCTTTTCTTTTCGATAAACATGAAATCCGACTCTTGGTCAACAACAAGTCCGTAATTGTCACGCTGGGTCGCATCATCATGCGCCAGCCGGGAATCGTAGGACGCAACACTTGCGTCCTTGAAGCCAAATCCGAAGAATGGCCAGGTCGGGAACTCATCGTCAAGATCAGTTGGCCCGCGTCCTCTCGCGTCGCTGAGAACGTGTTCGTCGATCGGATTCGCGAGGCCGTTACCAAGGGGGGTGAAGCGGTGGCATGGGTTCTTGATCATATCCCAAACGTCCTGCATTCCCAAGATTTCCCGTTGTCGGCGGATAGCCCAGGCACCCGCCTCTCCGAATACTTGGAGAATAGCGCTACCTTCGTTGCCGACAAAAGCTTCTCTTACGAAACCAGAGTGTGCCGAGTTAGTGTGCACGAAAGGCTGTATTCTTTGGATGATTTGAGAAGCCTAGCGAGTATGCCCAAGTTTTTTTCGATATTTTACAAGGTACGCGCTATTCTCCTGCACGCGGAGATCGCTTTCTCATTATTGTTCTTAGTGCACCGTTGGATTTACGACTATCCACGTATTCTTCATCGTGATTTGAGTGTAGGCAACATCATGTGGCACCGGCGCAAGGGCCGCATCTGTGGCGTCCTCAATGACTTTGATTTGTCGTCATTCCGCGATTCGACTGGAGCGTCTTCCAAGCAACGCACTGGAACGCGCCCGTTCCTAGCCCATGAGCTCCATCTACCGGACAGTAACGGACAACCCGTCATCCATCTCTATCGCCATGATCTCGAATCCCTCTTCTACATCATGGTTCTTCTATTTTGTTCGCACGAGATGCCTACCGCCGACTCTCCTTCCCTTCGAGTCGTGAAAAATTCCCAGTATCATTCGTGGTTCTCTATGACGGATGAACGCTTGAGTGAGAAGAAACATAAGATGTTGTCCAGCAAGTACAACGACGGTCTTGTTCCTGTCCCTCATCATTCATTCGGAGCATTTGGCGACTGGCTTAAAGGCTTGTACGTACAGCTGCACACAGGCGTGCGCTTCCGGACCAACGCACAGGCGCCGGTACCTGTTGCTCTCAATACTATTGTGGAAGTTGATTCGTATGATGCCGATGTAATGGATGATGAAGACCAGGAGCAGGATTCGGCTCCCATTGCTGAGGAGCCACAGAGTCAATCTTTCGATGACTCGACACTTGGCGGGGCGGTTAGCTATGCTGCCTTCTTCCAGATCATGCGCGAGTTCGGGAAGTCGAGGAGTGCACCTAGGGTAAAGGGAAAGCTCGCTGTGATGTACCCTCCAAAGGAGGATTAACGCTCAATGTATTATTTATCTTGTACAACGTGTTCACTCGACTTTTGTAATTAAAACTTTCACTTGCATTGAAACATATCTATGTCTGTGTCGTGGGCTTCTCGCTAGGTTTGTTGTCGTCCAGTGTTGTGTCTCGAAGGTTGCGACAGGAGCAAAGAAGAACATTATTATCATTGTGCCCCCCCCCAACACTAACTGCCTAATCTTATCGCGTTTGTTTACTTTATAGCACAGGAGTGGCTACGCCAACGACCAGTCCTTCGCTACCCTGCCATCTGCCATGGCGCGAAATGCGGGATCGTGGTTCATGTTTATGACTAGATTTACATGTTAGTTTCTGAACATGCAGAGCATCACTTTCAGGACTCACGCTGGATGGGATCGATGTTGCGATGGGCGCGGATCCCACCTTGCGCTTGAACTGCAGCCTCATTTCCGGTCGCCAGAGTAGAACACGCGCTTCGGTGGACCCGCCAATCGGCTGTTTGACACTAGTAGATGTTATTACTAGTGCAGCGAAAATATGGAGGCACAAATGGCTTACACGTTGAGAGCAGTAGAACCGCGCGCGGCATCCTGAACAGCGGCTGTATCGATCGCGACGGGCGATCTCCCAATCGCCACACCCTTCACATGCCTGAAGGATCTCCGCGGGCTTCAGAAGCACTTCGACTTCGGGCCCGCCTTGGTACGTCGCGCCCGTACGCTTCACGATGCCGTTTGCGACCATGGCGTTGACGGTGGCGTCGAGGTCCACCCCCAAGTTGGCGGCAAAGACGAAGGTGCGCGGTGCGTTCGAGGACGCGGATGGCGGGGGAGGGAGTGAGCGTCCGTAGACGTTGAGCGCAGCCCATTCCGTGCGCCTGGGCCGCGGCGTGTCGCGCCTCTAGGACGGTGATAGACGAGGTACCAGCTTACGCCGCCTTTGAGACCGAGACAGAGCTCGAACGACGTCTCGGGGATGTTAAAGATGCGATGGGGTTCTAGCTGAGCGGCTTCTGGCTGCGTAGGAGTACTCATGGTAGTTATCGGTGCGTATCTCCAGAGTTCACCCTGGCAGGAGCTTAGAGCTTGGAACGAACCGGAATTTATTACCCTGGTCTCTCTTCTTCTTAAGAGTCTGCCTCTGAAAATCTAAATACTTCGTTTGTTCTCATTAATGTACCGAAACGAAGTCGCCAATTCAGAGAGGAGTCTTTCGTTTCATATCTTCGTTGACTTGCAGCATCTTCCAAATTGATTGTGAGTATACAGTGTTAGTCAAGTCTAGATAGCATTCACAGTTTTCTTGAACAAACCGTTCTTCGTACTCAACGTCAGACTAAGTACTCATCGAGCGTAGCGATACCGCGCCAGTCCTTAGCTACCCGACCATCCAAAGTAGCGCGATACTCGGGATCATTGTTCATCATGATCACTAGTTTTTGTGAGTCAGGACCGTTGTGATAACTCAAGTACTCACTCTGCATCGGCTCGTGAATGTTACTACGATGAGTGCGAATGCCGCGCCTTGCCTGTACCGCGGCCTCGTTTCCCGTCGCCAGTGTCGAGCAGTCACGTTTGTGTACAGTATCTTCCAATCCGCTTCCTGGCACTGTTTCCCCTTGGATCAATAACAGGCTTTAATCAACGGTACGGAACACAACTCACGCTTTGAGAACAATAATACCGCGAGCGACATCCGGAACATCGTTTATATCGATCACGTCCTCCCACTTCCCAGTCGCCACATCCTTCACAAGCCTGCAGAATCTCTTCCGGCTGTAAAAGGACTTCGACTTCAGGCAAAGACCCCATTAGCATATGCTCGAAGGTCCTGCCTGTACGCTTCAGGATCCCTTCTGATTGGATAGTGTCGACGATATCATCGAGGGAGTCATTGAAGCCAAAGACAAAAGTGGGATTGGTGTCTGGAGAACGCAGGAAAGAAGATGGCGGGGGAGGGAGTATGGATTTAAAAAGGTCAGTTCTGTTACTATTCTAACTTATCCATCTCACGACCACCCAGTCCAAATCGATACCCACCTGCATCACACTCTCTCTCGACTCTTCCTCATTCGTCGCCTTCTCCCTTCCTGATGGGCAAATTCGAGTCTTCTCATTCCTTACCGGGCGCTCGCCAGGAAATATGACGAGTCTCCAACCGCCATTCAGGGGATGCAGCAGGTACTGCCGTGTACAAAGTCGAGGATATGGAGTTTGGGAGGCGATTGGCGACGGAATGAGAGCTCGAGTTGCTTGGTCCGGACGGGCTCATTCCTGGACATTGGAGCGACGCCGTTTGGGACGAGAGTGGCGCATCGATTCTGTATCCGTCGCTGCTTGCGATCAAAGGTATGCTCGCTTCTCTTTCTTTCGACGGAGAGTTTTGATTATGACACAGTCGTCAATATTGTGACTAACCGCGTCGTGCGCCTGCTCGGTAATTTGTAAAGACGAGGTGATTCGTTTCTTGAACATCAGCATTTATCAGGCTGCGCCTGCTAAACGGACTCTGACCAATGGAACGATTACTTTGATGGGTATTCCTGCGCAACGCTTATTTTTTATACCAGGCAATGGCAGCATCTGCCAACCCCATCTTAGCGGACAAGGTGCAAAGCGGTCCTAACATGTTTTGTATGGCTTAACAGTGCGCTCTCGCTTCTACATCTTTACACGCTCGGAACCGTATGTGTCTTGTCCTCTCTTTTTCGTAAGTACATATCTCCAACCTTTCACAGTGACAACAAGGAAGGCGAACGAGATGTATTCAACGAGCGTCCCACACGCGAGGAACAGAACATCGCGTCTGCTGCGCCGATTGCATCCAGCGGACCGTCGCCTCTCGCCAACTCGGCCACAATCCACACTACACTCGGCGACATTCACATGCGCTTGTTCCCGCAACAGGTGCCCAAGGCCGTGGAGAACTTTGTCGGACACTCGAGGAGCTGCTACTTTGAGGGCGTGATCTTCCACCGTGTCATTCCCAAGTTTATGATCCACACGGGTGACCTGCTCCATCAGGAAAAAGCCTCCCAGGTATTCTGGGGAAAATCGCAAGCTAATTAGTACACCGCTGCACCCAATCTTTCTGAATCAAGATTAGAGAATTCTTTATCATTTGTAAGAGCCCTTTTCAGATTAAAATGACTTAGACTCGCTGTCAATTTTCTTCAAATCAAACAGGACATATTGAATCGATGAAAGTACACCATGCCGCGTCTGCCGACAAACGCTGAGTCAGAAGCCCCACCTTGGTTCAAAACCAATTCGAACGAAGCAAGTCCAACTTGTCTCTTCCCACCACCAACCTCCAACTGCCCGTTGCTTACCTCTGCACTTCGTGCAGCCCTCTCCCTGCAATTACGACTGATGGCGACTGCGACGTCGAGCTGCGATGACCAAGGCTGAAAACAAACGACCTGAAAGCCTCAAGACCTTAGACTGAGCGGACTCCAGCGACGACCACGACTCGATGAACACAAGGCCAGGGACGTGGACTTTGGCGACGACCGCGATGGTCACCAAATGAGGACTATTACTCCAACGACGCGACTGGGACCACGACGATGGCGACTCGACTGTGATTCTGACCACGACCCGAGTGCAACCACGACGAGCCGACTGCGACTGCTGCAACCACGACACTCTGACTGTGACCATGATCCTCCGCGACCGCGACGCTCCGACTGCGAACGACCACGAAGACCGTTTCGTCCGCCTTGACCGCTTTCTGTGAGGACTGCTAGGCAAGATGAAAGACTATGATTGCTTGTCAAGGCACCTGCGACGACTATGACTTGGAGCATTTCTCTCTTCCAATGACCGCTCCCGCCCATAGCAACTGTTGCCGCTACTGCGAGACTCGCGATCCCGCCACGACTCCCGCGACCATTTGAGACTAACGAAATCACCCGACTTCCCGAAGATCTACACCCGCGAGATCCCCCGAGAGGCCATGCTCACGAGAGTTTCGAGGATGCGGACTATGTCTGCAATGATTTGATGGACATGTCGATGCCTATGCCTGCGACTGACTACGATAGATACCTGGATTGATTGACCAGTTCACTTGTCATAGCTTGTTCCCTCTCTTCATCTGTAACATACTGTCATACATAAGTAGCCTGCTTGTACTACGTATTACCTGAAAATGCAGCTTTTTCCTGTCCTACCAGAATGTGACCGGAATCATTTAATCGATATGAACACGAATTATTTAATCAATACGAACACGATATGAATTGACCTCAGATCAAGACCGAATCGGAATAAATGTTGGTCGGATTTTACGCATCAGTCACACATTTTTGGTCGATTCTGGCTTGCTCAGATCAACCTTGATTTAAGTCTGATACCGTGCAGCGGTGTACTATTGTCAAGAATCGCACTAATTCGACTAAGATACATACAATAGTGATGATTTACGGAGCCCCGAAGTAATCCCAATTAAATGTGCACATATCACACGAAACTTGCACGAAACGGTGAAGGGCTGCAAATAAAATGGTATTCATCTGTGCATTTACCGCAGTAAGTGTACAGAACTATGTCGGGACGGTGAGAAAACGGAGAACAACTAACATAGATGTGAGCCTCGCGGCTGCGGCTACCGGCTACTGTCACCGTCGTCAAGTATACCCTCTTCTTCTAATCCGGGGAGCCTATGAAGGATATTTCATGGGAGCTCGTCGCCACCGTCGCGTATCTGCGCGTGTACACATGGTGTCATCCGACTCATCAGCATCGGTGACGGGATTGCTTACCAAGGACGCGCCCGTGTCTCGTGAAGCTTCGCGTCGAGATTGCCAGATGAGATATAGGACTCCTTCAGAGACTGCCACGACAATGGCAACGAAGAATGAAAACAACACGCGCTAAGGGCTATGAGCATATTGAAACACGGCAAGCGAGGCAGACATACCCATTCGTACTTCCAGCCTGTATGCTGCGACGCCCACAGCGCTGCGAATGCTGAACCCCCCACGCTGAGCAGCGCATTGACCAGCGTCGTGATTTGTTTTCTCTCCTCGTTCTTCTGTGCAGCGATGACCTCTGGGTCCGGTGGGGGCTCGTAGGATCCAAACTTGCGCTCCGGCGAAGTCATCGTCCCAGCCAACAGCGCAATCATCGAATGATCCTTGGGGTCGAGCGGAGGGCTGCTTTTCAGTGCCGACGAGCCTGTCGGAGATCTGGCCCATTGGGATATCGACTGGATGAACGCATAAGGGATGGTTGCTGGACGCGGATCAGTCAAGTACGCGTCCAGCTGTCCGGCGAGCTCGCCGGGTAGAACGCTGCGCAGCGACGCTAAGATGTCCGCGAGATGCGGCTCAAACGAAATGTTGACATTGGGCGCGGTGACAGAGGCCATGATGGCAAAAGGCAACGTCAGAGGCTGACAGCGCCGAGCTGAGCCTGTTCCTTCCCGTCCACTTTATCCCCTCCTTCCACTGTACTTATTCCCGCTTAATTCTGCTGGCTGGACGGGATGGGTGCTGCTGACTTGGCCGAAAATCTGACTGGCGTCTGCGCGACATTCGATATCAACGTCCAAAGTACCCATGACTCTCTCTGTACCGCCCTCGACGCTATCGCGGAACAACTAGCTCGCAGTCAGGATTTGCGGTAGGCCATGCCTGCATTTTCAGCGCGAGACTCACCGACACGATTGATAGAGCCTCTTTCGGCTCTGCTACTCCGTCTCCGTGGCCATGTCTGCGAAAACTGTGGCAATCTCTCCGAGGACAAAATGCGTGCCCGTAGTCATATAACGTTTCTGAGATTTGGCGCGCCTTCTCCCAGCGGCCCAGTGCCGTTGCCAGAATAGGTGAACCCAGAGGGAACCAGTCGACACGGGAAGAGCACTGTTCAGCTGCGCCAGCGGACGTCGTCCTCGTTGCGTGTTGTTTAGAATGAGTCGGAAAGAGGCGTGTCTCTTACTGCGTACTGGGCTACACTGAGGCTCGGCCACGGTATGGAACAGTCCAACCAGAACTCGATCAACGTCTAGACGTCCGTGGCCCGTGCGTGGGATACTGCTCACGTGCATGTTGGATTCTTATATTTGTGCTTTCCTTCAAGTTTCCCCGTCTCTCTCTCTTCCCATCGTGATGCTAAGTACACGCCTGAGATGTCGGCTCCTCCTTCACAGGTTCTCCCCACCTTTGCTGTCATTGCTGTCCTCATATCAGAAAGTATGCAGTTTTGTCACTCGCTAACAGCAGCGATCCTCTCGTAGTCGCGCTTGTTTCGACGCGATAATTTCCTCTATATTGCTGCCATTTGCGATTAGGACGGAGCGACGTATTATTGCCCTCTCTTCCCTTTGACCTTCGTGTGTGGCATTTTTGCGCTCTCAGTCTCGTGTTTGACGCGGTGCGTGCAGTTCCTCGAGCCTTGCTGCCACTGTAAGTCGGCATGGTTGCAATACATCCCTGGATTCGCGTCGTTTTCTACCACCACTGGAAGGAGTCCTCTCGGGCATCGAAGGAGCATTCAAGAGCCTTCTGCTCATGCTCAACGCGGTCAAGGACGTATTGTCACCGCCACTTATGATTTATTCCAAGGTGTTGCGCAACGTATGTGTTGGTCTCTTTCTTGATTATTGACTGATACCATTTCAGCGGCGCCCAACCCTCGCTACCCATGCTCTCTATCGAGGAGATCACCACCGCTCCCGCAGGGATTACCATCGCCGATGCTGAGGATCAGCTGGCAACGTAAATGCAGTGTCTTCGCTTCTTGTAATGCCTTCTTTGTCTTTGTACAGTCTTGCGCTCTGTCCTCCTTGTCAGTTCTTCGAAGCTAGTATCCTATATTACGATGTAGTCCCTTGTTTAGAATTCATGCCATCTGGCACCTTCTTTGCTATCATTTATCTGATTGACTGAGAAATACCTCTCTTGCTTGAGCATAATCTGAATAGAATTGAGATAAAGGACCTCCGTTTGTGACATCTTTCAACAGAAATCAAGGAGAAGTTCATGGAGAATGTTGCCCTTTCTGTGATAATGCTGCGAGAACTAGCCAGGGGACCTATTTAAAAAGTAAAATTTTGGCTAATCGTGATAATCCTTGTAAATCGAAGCGGAATAGTCAAATTAGCCTATTCTACAACTATTCTCGAAATATAACCGGGGACCTTTTTCCTGATGTCCGGGATGGGACGGGTGGCGACTCGATCTGGCGGCAGGAGTTTGAGGAGGAGTTTTCGGACTTTGAAGCATGACAGGTGTGTGTTCCTGCTCCCTTCTCTTCTGCGTGATAGGGAATAGTTGACTGATGACGTGGCAGGCCGTACACTGTGAGCATGGCGAATGCTGGTCGGGAACGAATGAGTCGCAGTTCTTTATTACTGCGAGGACGACGCCGTGGTTGGATAAGAAGCACACGATTTCTGGAAGGGTGATTTCGGAGTTGGAGGTTGTGCATGCGATTGAGAAGGTGAAGACGAATAAGGGGACAAGCTTGAGGATATCAAGATTGATGTTGAGTAGAGGTCGATCTTGAAATGCTACTTATCATTTCTCGATGCTCCAGTCCTGCCGTCGACGGTCTAAAATTTTTCGGAAGATGGGGGTAGAGCGTAAAGACTTGAATGTCGATTAGTTTGTCGACTGGGCCGCGAATATTGTTCTGAATCTCCTGGTAAATTTCAAACATCGACGATGGCCGGCGCCGAATTCTGGGGATACAGCAGCGACATCTTTCTCGAGGGTTCCCAGCAGTAGTGCGTTCTCGAGTCTCCGAATCCACTACTCTATTGCTCACATTCGCTGCATTTTCTAGCTTCATATGATGATGATCAATACATCGGAGAGATGCGCTTTTACAATGCCATCGTCAAATGGATATCTCAATAAACGACGTGTCGAGGAAATTTTCCCGTGGTTGATCTCCCGATTCTATGCTGAACTTGAGCCAGGAGGAACGGAAAATTCGTAAATCCATTGAGTTCGTGGACGCTCGGTGCGAGAACAAGAAAGCAGAAAGCGACGCGCAGATATCCAGATGAATGGTTCCCCATCTCTAGTGAATAGCGCGGGTGTCCCGAGGGTATTTCGGTTGGGACCCCTACCCGTACCCTCGACTTACCCGGTCCCGCAGTGCGGGTGCGGGTTACCCGCCAGAATCGTCCCGGTTGGGCTCAGAACTCCTTTTCGTGCCCGCCGCTGACCCCCCGAGCAATTGCGCAGGGGGTAGCGACGTGCACGACGCACACAATTGATGCCCACCCTGTTGTCATACAACAGGGAAGGGACACAACGGTGGTACATCATGGGGAGAATATGTGGGGAGAATATGTGGGGAGAATATGTGGGGGAGATTGGGGAGAACGGCGCGAGAAGATGGGGACGAGTCGAGGCAGAGTGCGGCGACGCAGGACGGGAGAGGTAGACATAGCTAAATGAATGTTAGAATAAAACAGTCAGATAAATGCGCACCGTTTTGGGCTGGATGCGTCCGCGACGCCGTCCAGCCCGCAGATCCATCACATCGTCGCAGCACTCACTGTCCAGCGATAAGGCGGCCTTGTCCTGAGGGCTTGGGCGCCGTGTATCCTTGTTAAAATGGCGCCGTCGTATAGACGAGTGCCGTGGGCGTGGCGCTGTCGTGTAGACAAGCACCGCTACGAGCTCGCGCTCGCTATCCAATAATATGTGGCCTCGTCCG
>JADNRX010000534.1:0-35084 GCA_015501595.1 Hymenopellis radicata | reverse complement strand
ATCGTCTTGGATTGCTCGAAGCACGGTATTATTAACGTAGTCAGCCTCATCCTCTGACGGCGGCTCATTTGTCGTCCGAAGTCTATGCAGATGATGGGGATGGAAATAAAGGGAGTGGTATTCAACGTCAAGACGAGACCGGTAGGTAGCTGTGCGGCAATTGGACACTCCATAGGGACAACCTCAGAACTGTATCGCCTTTTCGGCTGTTCAGCTTCGGGACAGAGTGCGCGATACACAACTCACCGTAACGTCGTGGTGGGAAGAACTCAAAAGGTGGTCAAGTCCAGTCAAGTCCACGTGACGTCACTACTTTTGGAAACAGTCAGCGAGAGTCAGCGAGGAAGTTGGCCTCGAATACCTCGCCGTTGCGCCGTTTCCGACCAAGAATCACTCGCCAGACGTTGCTGTCAGAGCACCCGCCCTGCTTTGGCGTGTATACAAATATGGGCGTGCGACGCGTCTGGTATGCGCTCTGAGACGGTGCTTTGTATCGAATTGGGCCTGTTTTCTTTCTTTCATCATGGCATCGACCAGACGCCTCCCGACATTGTCCAGCCCTCCTCCGCTGACCGTGAGAAGACATCCGACGTAGGAGAAAGTGCGCCTGATTGGGCCACAGGTCGGCGACAGGCCAAAGTATGATGATCATCAACGAGGACGCGGGCGTGGCCGTGGCCGTGGTGGAAGGAACAACGCGTCGCGTAATTGGGAGTCCAGTGGACCGCGCAAGGAGTGGCACGAGGAATGGAAGGATCTTGAGGACTACATCCATCATGATCCAGGAGGTTATAATCCGTATGATTTGTCCCTAGTATTCTCTGAGAGAAATGGCTGATGTTTCCGTTAGGAACACACCCTGTGATGATCATCAACGAGGACGCGGGCGGGCCGTGGCCGTGGTGGAATGAACAACGCGTCGCGTAATTGGAGTCCAGTGGACCGCACAAGGAGTGGCACGAGGAATGGAAGGATCTCGAGGACTACATCCATCCAGGAGGCTATAATCCGTATGATTTGTCTGTAATATTTTCTGAGAAATGGCTGATGCTATCGCTAGGAACACACCTGTAACGGATCGCGTCCGCTCTGCAGCTATAGACTTTGCGAGGAACCGTATGTGGCCGCGCGAATTTGATTCGCCTCTATGACTGTTCGTGAACAGTGGACCAAGTATGCTTCTGTATACATTTCTCCGTTCCTTTCTTATTCAAGATTAGTTCCAAATCTTCATCGGCATCATCATGAATATGCCCATCTGGAACAAAGTGGTTGAAGGCGCGCCCGAAGATCAAGACGATGGCGCAGACTTTTCTGATGAGGAGATGAATGTCATTAGGCGCGATGACTTTCGCGGTCAGAATCTCAGGAAACCGCTCAAACCTCGCCCTCCTTACGCGAACTATGCCAAAGCCCCACCGTCGTCCATTCCGACGAGGAAATCCAGGATCTGTTGCAAAGTGCCGATGCTGAAAAGAATGAGAAGCTCTTTGATTTTTTGTCACCATCTTTCTTTCCTTCTACATGATTGACCAAGGCCTCATCTAGTATGTATCTTTCTGTTCTCGCCCCTCCTTCCCTCACCTCCCTGACGCACTCCATAACGCACTCTCGGCTTCGTTCTCGTCCAAAGTCACTCCGGAAGAGGACGCGTTTACGAGATCCCTCCAAGAGCAAGGTGTCGAATTTGTTAGCATCGACGTAGAGATTGCTGCTGTGAAGGATGTAGTGGAGGATAATGTCGATGCAGAGGACGGTGGATGGGGCATTCCAACGACGGATTGGAAACTTCCCCGGAGAAGACCTTTTCTACGTTGCTGGGCTCCCATTCTCAGCGTGTCGTCGAAAGCTCTACCCGGCGCGTCACGGCTATTGCTCATCCCGCTGATGCGGCGTCGTCCAGAGCTTGCGAGCAAGTTTTCGAAGGTTGTCCTCAGTCCGTGGCCCGATGCCGCGGTGATCATCCCGTCATTGAGGAGACTTCCAAAGGACACGTTCTGGCAGAAGACGAGGGCTCGTCTCCGGGTGCCCATAACCCGTGGAAAGATGATATCGTGATCCTAGTGGAGGATGAGACTGCAGCGGTATTAAAGGTAGGCATGGGACTGGAGGGCACGTTTGTCCAGATGGTCCACCGTGGTGACGACGACGGGAGGGGAGGGATGCGGTATCTGTGGCGACGTTGCCGAGCTATTATATGTTGTCTGATGAGGTAGTTGAGCCGCACCCCGATTTTTGAGTTGAATGTATGTACCTTTGTATCTGTTGTTTTGATCTTCTTGTCGACGTATTTCTGTATTGTAATGTATAAAGTTCCATTGCATGCGAGTAGGTAAATAGCACCTTGTGTTGCGCACCAAGTTACGTACTGTGAGTCGATCGCAAAGGTTTCTTCCAAACCACCACCACCAGCCGCGTCATTGGGCTCTCCGACGTGCCCGCCAAAGTCGTTTATCACTGCGGAAGTCTTGATATCTTGTAGGTCATCCAGGTGCGTATTGACGCCCTCTCGAAAACGCGTTCTTACCATTTCTTATTTTTAGTTTTCAAATCAGTTTGCGTTCGGCATGCCGCAGACTGTGTCCCAATGCACCAATTGTGGTGCTTTCACAAGACGGAGTCTCCATCACGAAGAGGAGTACCAGAGCTCTGTGCTCCTTGAACGGCTCCGTACCTCGAACCTCCCAGCAACGGATGAGGAGATCTCCCACATACGACACACCATCTTATCCACTGTCTCCGACGAAATATCATCCATTGATTCCAAAGTCGCATCCCTGCATGAGGCCATCAGGTCGATGGAGGAAGAGCGAGAGAGTTGAAAACCGTCCAGAAGAAGTACACCAACCTCGTTTCTTGCATCGCACTCTCCCTCGGAAATCTGGTCGGAAATATTCCTGCACACGCTTTCTAGTGCCTCTGATTCCAACGCATTCAACGCGTGTGGTCTATATGGCAGTTCAGCCACGTCTGCCAGAGATGGCGAAACGTCGCTTTATCCCTTCGTTCGTTTTGGTCAACGATGACTCTTCGTTTGCCGGAAGCGGCGCAGCATGAAGCAGATGTGCAGCGCTTGGAGGCAGTTATTCACGTTCCCATCAGGGACCACTAGACGTTCCCTCACAACACGCTATAACAGCCAGACACCATCCCTAATCTCTCTATCCTAAAGCGCATCCTCGACATCGTCCTGGCAGAATCGCACCGGTGGCGAAAGTTATATCTATCAGATTTCCCAAGGAGTTTGAATACGCTCTATGTGCCACTTCATAATCGGCTTCTCGCTCGAGTCATTATCCCTTTATGGTGTTCCGGAGGACGAATTAGCGGTGTCTGTCTTCGAACATTGTCCACGTCTTACGAAATTGACTCTTGGTGGAGGTACGCTGGGCATTGAATTTCCGTGGGGTCAAATCACGGAGCTCGACCTTTCTTCTATGGACTTAGATGGTGACGAGGAGGAGCGCAAATCATGTATGTGTTTGATTGGACAGTGTCCATCTCTTGAAACCCTCTCTATGCCTGAGTGGGGTTCGAGGGATGATCAATCGGCATATTCGCCGATACCTGCTCCAACATGCGCCAGCTCGATACCACGTCGATGCCCGTCGTCAATACTCTTACGCTTCCTCGTCTGCGGGAGGCTTCCCTTCATCTGGAACCTGTCACGCTTAATTGCGCTGCCCTGTATTCATTTGAACGACTACTCATTCGTTCCAATTGTTTAGGCCCTCACCAGACTCACGCTTAGCAGTCTGCCGCTTGCTGTCTCACCGAACATAGCCTGCATTCTATCCTTTCCCAGACACATAGTCTTGCCTTCCTCGACCTATCAGAACCATAGGATTATGATGCTGAAACGGATGTTAGCGACCGGGAACAAATAGTAGCGATCGTGAAATCCCTTAAGCCTGCCGAATCTGTCACTTTCCTTCCCCTCCTTTCGTCTCTCCACATTCGGGTGTATAACCACTGTGACTCGCAGAGGCTACTGTATTTTGGACCTGTCGGTAGTTTTGCTTCGACAGTCGAGACCCGGTGGAAAGGAGACCAGACTCGCGGCCTAGCAAGGCTTAAGACATGCCACTTTTTTGTACGCGCGCGGCAGTTGATGCCAGACCACATATATCGGGATGGTTGGAGGCCCGTCGCAGGTATCTTCAATGAAGCGGAAAGCTTTATCTTCAAGGCCCTAGTTGAAGATGGGATGGACCTCGCTATACGGGTCACATCAGATTTGACTGAAAGCTTTTCAGGCAATAGCGTGGTTTTCGCAGTCTCCAGGTGACTTGTGTGTTTCGGGAACTCAACAACACCTTGAAGGTAGATACCTCATGATAGTGGACAACTTTTTCTGAATCCGTATATTACAGGAGTATGTCTTTCATCGGGAATTTTGGCTGTCCTACAACTTGGACATGGACGGGCACCGTCCACAGCCACTAGCTATGTCTTGAACATATTACTTTCGACGGATATGCTAGCACAACTTTGAATACGGAATCGTTACTGTACAGAGGATCCGTGAATTGTTGAGAACCCACTTGGCTTGCTGCCACTCGACCACGTGCCATCACTATTTCTTACGTCCGACCATCATGTTGGGAAACCCTTGTTCACGCGTTCAACACCAAAAGCACATTTGGAATCCTTTCGACTCTGAGCAAAATCCAGCTTGGTGCGTGAGCTCACTAGCTTTTACGCGTCATTGTCTAATCCTAGTTGTAGACGCGTCGCCTGCTCTTCGCCATTCGTGTCACGCCATGTCAGTGTCGCATTACCAACACCGATTTCAAGACTCTTTTGAGCACCTTCGCACAACCAACGGAGTACCCACGAAGGCTGAAGGGAAAAACATTGCGTCTATCGTTGACAGTATCTCGGCTGAGCTATGTCTCGTCGATGCTGCACTCCGTCAGTTCCAAGAGGAGCGCAAAGTGCTACACGATGCAGCCAGAGGTTCCCAGCTGAAATCTTCCCGTCGCCGTCTCCCTCCAGAGGTCCTTTGCGAAATATTCCGGACGGCATGCCGTGATGTTTACGAGCCGGACGATGAGGAATTTGAGAAGAAGACGACGAAGATGATGAGACGCATATGATGATGATGATGAGGGAGACGAGAAAGCGGGGGCCATCCTGGATCCGAAAAGCCCGTACTGGACTCTGACCAGAGTCTGTCGGGTTTGGCGCGATGTTATGCTTTCCGACGCAAGCATCTGGGCCAAGCTGCATTTCCGCATTTTGGTTGGACCACGTATACATACAAGAGATTTTAGACGCCAGTCCTCACAGCTCTCTCACGTGCCAGACAAAATCCCCTCGACATAAGCTTCGACATATCTTCCACCGGAGTAATTGAACCTACGCCCGAGATGCGCGCATTGCGCGATAAACGGCAGAGGGCGGTGTTTGGACGTATCTGCGCCGCAGCGGAACAATGGACTCGTGCATCTCTGACTTTGTCTGTCTTGGCCAGGAGAGAGTACCGTCTCTCCTGCAGCGTTATGGCATACCATCCATGGTTCACAACCGACTCGTCTTCTCGAGCAGCTCACATTGGTTGGGGGCCATCCCTGGTTCATCTCCCCTTCCGACAGACTCGGCTTTGGGCTCTGTCCATCCCTCCGACGTGTTACATTAAAAAATGCATTTTGCGCCGACCTTCCCTGGCAGCAGATTACTCATCTGCATATTGAGACCTTTCGCGAAAAAGACGACGGCCACGCACGCTCGTACCTCGATGTTATCCGATCCTGTCGCGTTCTACGCGCCTTAAAGGTTCGAACGCGTTACTTCGATATATTCCGCGGCACCCCCGTCAACATCCCCACACTGCGATCGTTAGATACCAACTTCTGCGACATAGTTCATGCGCTCGTTGTGCCGAATCTCGTGGAACTCAGTGTTCCAAACTGCAAGTGGGATGACGAGCTGAGGGTTGATTCTGGATTGGTGTCTCTCATCGGGCGGTCAAAGTGCTCAGCCTCCCTTACTTGTCTACGCCTCATTGGTGTCACCTTATCCAACCCGCTCGACTCTACATTTACCCAAGCGCTTACGAATTTGGAGCATTTCGCGACGTCGGGATTTAGACATATTTGAAGAAGATGCTGATCCACATCTTCTGACACGGTCCTCCTCCTTCGCCGTCTTACTCCCCCGATATCATTTGGCCCAAATTGCGGACCCTCAGTATCGATGTCTCTGGATATCCGAATGGGAGCGATCACAACATCTGTATGCGTGGTGATGGGTTGAACAGGATGTTGAAATACAGGTCTCAGCCTCGTCCGACGGTGCTGTACGACTGGAGTCCTTCAGACTGAATGTTGAAGCGGATGAGTTGGACGACCTCGACGTGGTAGGCGATGATGGTGTATTTCGCATGAAGAGTGCAACTGTGAACCTGAAGGAACTGGAGAAGCTGCGAGATGGGGGAATGGACTTACGCATATGCGTTAAGACGCGTTACGCAATGGAGGGTCAAATCTATACCAGGCTTTCATTTGGGCAATAGATACATGTCATAACCCTCTGTTTGAATCATGGTTGACTTTGTACAGATGTCAATGAGCATACTCGATACTGATTCTACTCTGAATCCCTATGACAAGAGCCTATATGCTACCGAAATTGACTCTAAGATGATCCGCATCATATCTAGCAAATTTACTGTAAACGTGAATCGAAAATCTTCATCCCGTCATTAACCAAAACCTGTAGCGCCTGTTCTATCTCCGGACTCAACTCAGCGGCGAGGCATCAGGCGCCGCCTCCTTATCATCCAACAACTGTGCATATATCCCAAACCTAAATGTTTGCAACCTTTCCACACCGGCAAACCTTCCCACATTCCAACGTGATTGGAGAGCCTTGACAAGGTCATCCTGCCTTTCAAGGTAATGGGAAATATATCCTGTCGAGATGCTTGGAGAGGCCGATGGAAAGATGGCATAGTTTGGAAGGAAGGGTAGGTCTGCGGAAGACTGGACATGAAGCAGGGAGAGAAGAGACATTATTGTCTTCATGCCTAAAGTGTCGTGGGTAGCATCAGGATGGGACATCTTCGCGCGGATATCAAGAGTCGTGAGATTTGTCGTAAGTGAAAGAACAGCGATGAGGTCCTCCGACAACGGTATCTTCCTCAGTTGCAGGGAGGTGATGGTCAAAGCGCACTTCGATCGCGATACCAGGGTATAAAGCGAGCCAATAGTGCCGCTCAATGTGCCAATGTCATAGTCCGCGGGATGGTCAACTCCAAGGCGTACTTCCTCTAGTTGAGGTAATATGAGATGATTGATGACATGGCCAACAGCGAGATCGAGACGTTTCAGAGCAAGTAGAGGTACCATGAATGATTTGTCCTCGATGGCAGGGAGGTCATTCCGAGGATAAGCAAGGAAATCGACCTGAAGTATCTGCAGAGACGGACACTGGCGAAGGGCACGAATATAGGACATCAAGTCACCCCGAAACGCTTCGGTAATGATCAACGTCGTGATTTGCGGCCACGGCAGGTCCAGCTCCATGATTGAAGTGTGCCGGAGAACCAAAGTCCTCAAGTTAGGATACTGTGAGAACCCGGTTTTCTGGATTTCAGAAAGTGGAGAGGGAAGATATATTTCGACGTGGATATCTAGTCGGTCAACAACAGGATAGCTCCCGCGCAAAATTTCGAACTTGTCTCTGCCGGTGGCAAGGGCGGCGCTGTAATCTATCTCTAGAGAGCGCCAGCGCCATGATTGCGCCCGGATGCGTCCGAAAAAATCCAGTACATTAAGATCGTCAGAATATGTGAGGGTGACGAGTCTCACGGTCAAAGGGCGAGTTCCTGAACGATGGAGCATTGCATCCAGAGCGGGAATAGCAGGGGAAGTTCGCCTAAGAAATGCATAAATGGATGACCAAAGGGGCGGGCAGGATAATGCGACGCGACGCCATTCCCTGCAGACGTGAGGTATAACCCAACGACTGCTTGTGTGATAGAAGCTGTCGTCCCGTGAGGTATGGGCGCAAGCGTGCTGGAATATTTCCATCAGCAGCTCAGGTGGAAGACGGCGGATTGGGTACAGAAGCGACTTGAAGCTGTTTGCGTATCGAACTAGTTGATTCCTCTCCTGTACGAGAGCGTTAGCCGCGGACTGTAGCTCGGCCAGCCGCGCGTCCACATTATCCGTATCGTCTTGAATTGCTCGAAGCACGGTGTTGTGAACGTAGTCAGCCTCGTCCTCTGACGGTGGCTCATTTGTCGTCCGAAGTCTATGCAGGTGATGGGTATGGAAATAAAGGGACTCGTATTCGTCAAGACGAGACCGGTAGGCAGCTATGCGGCAATTTGGACACTCCATAGGGCCAACCTCAGAACTGTATCGCTTTTTCGGCTGTTCAGCTTCGGGACAGAGTGCGCGATACGCGACTCACCGTAACGTCGTGGTGGGAAGAACGCAGACAAGTCCACGTGACGTCACGGTCACTCACCTTTTCAGCCAGGAAGTTGGCCTCGAGTCTCGACGCCCGTGAATCGGTAGCTGTTGGTTATAAGCCTCTATATAGCTATGCGCACTTCAATTTGAAGAAAGGTTTATAAGTCAAGCGATAAAATCCGAGTGTGGCGCACATCAATTGCGCTCATCGGCCGACTAGCTCAGCTGGTTAGAGCGTCGTGCTAATACAGAAGGTGTTAACGCGAAGGTCTTGGGTTCGATCCCCACGTTGGCCAATATCACAGTCCGTTATGATACTTTTGCTTGATAACTTTGTCAAGCTCTCTGATTCCTGAACTTTTAGTCTTTGAAGAATTATCATACGCCAAAACCTATCTTTTGCCACCTGATGTCAACAATTATATTGTAAGCTTAACTATAACATGTAACCCCTACTCCACAAGCACTAGACAATGTCTTGACACATATGTAAATGTCCATTCCTATAAGAAAGCTGCCTCCTCCTGTGCTATTCTGAATCTCTACATGTTTCCAAAATTGAGTCTGACATGCTTCGCGTCATGCCTGGCGAATTTACTGTACACACGAATCGAAATCTTCATTCCGTCATCCATCAAATCCTGCAGCACCTTTTCCGTACTCGAGTACAACCAAGTCTTTAACGGTGAATCACAACACAAGGCCCTACATGATAATTTCTTGTCATCCAAGCACTGCGCAAATATCCCAAACCTAAATGTTCTCAAATTTTCCACACCCGAACCGCTTTCGACATTCCAGCGTGACTGGAGAGCGCTGACAAGCGTATCCTGGTGTTGAAGATACGGGAAATACCGCATCTCCAAATGCTTGGAGAGGTTGATGGAAAGATGGCGCAGTTTGGGAAGGAAGGGCTCGTCTGACGCTGTGACCTTGAGCATGTAGAGAAGGGTCATGATGGTCTTCCTGCCCACGGGCCCGTAGAGCAAGGCACGAGTGGTAAGTACTTGCAGATATCTGCAAGTATTGACGTCACCCGGGTGGTGCCGCACCCGGCACCTGCCCACCCGGCACTTGCCAACACCCGGGTGGTGCACAGGTGGCAAGTATGGGTTTCTGACAGCAAGTACTTGGGACAAGTACTTGCCTAATACTTGCCTAGCCACACTTATATATTTTTCTTGATTTTCTCCAATTTATTTGGGCTCAAACGAGCCCAACATCGTCGAGAATCGATCTTGCCGACCAATTTCTACGATCGCCGAGATCGCCGAGCAGTCCGGCAGTTTCCGGATAGTGATCGATCAGCCCAGATCTCATCGCTCTTCCTCTTACCATCACAGCACGACTTCAACGTCGTGCTCGTCGGCCCCAGAACTTGGTCTGGGGCTTGTCTGACTTCTCTTCTTTGTTTTTCTTTGCTTTTTCTGTGCGGTTTGGCTTCGCGCCGACCGCTGCGCCCTCGGATACGTTCCGGGGCGCATTCTGGCGTCTGTCTTCGCGACGGTGCCCTTCTGGACCGCGTAAGCCCTCAGGACGAGGCCGCCCTACTATTGGACAACGAGCGCGCGCTCGTAGCGGCGCTCGTCTACACGACGGCGCCAGTCTCACGGCACTCGTCTATACGACGGCGCCAGTTTCACGGCACTCGCCTACATGACGGCGCCGTTTTTGCGACAACACACGGCGCTGAAGCCCTCAGGACGGGGCATCAACACTACTGGACGGCGTGGGCAGGTCGAGCGGCTGGATTAGCCCCCGCTTCGTTGTAGAGACTGGGCGGACGGCGTCGCGGACGCATCCCGCCCCCAAATCGTGCGTGTTTCCTTTGCTGCTTATTTCTTGACTTTATTCACCGTGCGGCTGCCGCACAGAATGTGTACGCCAGGACATGTCGAAGATGGGAACACGGACCACCCCATCTCAACGACTTCACGACACCTCACCACCCATTCTCTTTGCCCTCTCTCATACCCCACCCCTTACACTCCGTTTAGCTGCGGTTCTTGCTCATGCAAGTAACCGGGGCTTCACGCATGTGTATCGTGCACGTCGATTGCCCCCGCGCAATTGCTCGGGGGTCGTCGGCGGGCACGAAAGCTACTTCAAATTTTGCAGATACTCAGGCAAGTACTTGCCCATCTGAGAGGCAAGTACTTGCCAAGTATTTGACCCGCGGGTCAAGTACTTGCGGGTACCCGGGTGTGATGCCAGGTGGCAAGTCCGGCTTTCCGGCAGCAAGTATTTGCCGGGCGGGTGTCGGGTGCACCCGGGTAGACACTCGTGCCTTGCTCTACCACGGGGTCGGGGGTACCGTCGAAATGGGACATTTTGGCGCGGATTTCGAGCGTCGCGAGATTCGTTGTGAGTAAGAGAGAGCAAGCAGATCCTCGGTCACCCGAATCTTCCTCAGATGTATGGAGGTGATGGTTAATGCGCACTTTGATCGCAGTACCAGTTTATAAAACGAAGGAAGAGTACCGTTCAGGACCCCCTCATCATGGTTTAGGCTGGGGTAATCAACTCCAAGGCGCGCGTCCTCTAATTGAGGCACCTCGAGGAGATTGATGACAGTGTTGGAAGCAGTATTAAGACTTTTGAGGGCGAAAAGGGGGACTACTAACGACGCATCCTCGAGGGTCGGATGTCGCGCGGAAAAATCGACCTCGAGTGTCTGCAGAGACGGACATTGACGAAAAGCTTTGGAATATGACATCAAATCACCCTTAAAGCATTCAGTGATGATCAACGTCGTCAGCTGCGCCCACGGGAAATCCATCTCCAGGATTAATGGGTTCTGGAGGACGACGGTCTTCAAGTTGGGATACCGTGAAAATCCGGATTGTTGGAATTCAGGAGCTGGCGTGAAAGAATATGAAGAAAGCTTGATATTCAACCGATCGAGAAGAGGATAGCTGCCATGCAAAACTTCAAGCGTCTTTTCGAAGGTGGGAAGATTTATCTCTAGAGCGCGCCAGCGCCATGATTGTGCTCGGATGCGTTCAAGAAAATCCCGTACATGAGGCTTATGATAATCGTAGTCGACGATTCTCACGGTTAGAGGCCGTGTTCCTGAACGATGTAGCATCGCATCCAGAGCGGGAATAGGAGGGAATGGTGGGCTCAGAGCTGCATGGATGGATGACCATAGGGGCGGGCAGGATAATGCGACGCGACGCCATTCCCTGCAGACGTGAGGTATAATCCAATGACTTTTTGTGCGACGGAAGCTGTGGTTCCCGGGATATGTCGATGCATAGGCGCAAGCGTGCTGGAATATTTCCATGAGCAGCTCAGGTGGAAGACGGCGGAGTGGGGACAGAAGCAGCTTGAAGCTGTTTGCGTACTCGAGCAGTTTATTCCTTTCCTGCATAAGAGCGTTAACCGCAGACTGTAGCTCGACCAGTCGCGCGTTCACATTATCCGTGTCGTCTTGAATTGATCGAAGCACGGTGTTAACGTAGTCAGCCTCGCCTTCTGACGGTCGCTCATTTGTCGTCCGAAGTCTATGCAGGTGATGGGTATGGAAATAGAGGGACTCGTATTCGTCAAGACGAGACTGGTACGGAGCTGTGCGGCAATTGGGACACTCCATAGGGGATAACCTCAGAACTGTATCGCTTTTTTGGCTATTCAGCTTCGGGACAGAGTGCGCGATACACAACTCACCTTTGAAAAGCCTTTAACGTCGTGGTGGGAAGAACAAGAAGTCAAATTGAGGCGTTCAGGTCCACGTGATGAAGTTATAGGCACTTCCAGAACGGCCATGAACAAAAGGCCATCAACGACATCAATAAATCTTCCTTCCGTCAGTACCCTGACGCACTAGCGCATATCATGCAGCTAATCAAAAGGATTCGAACCTCCTCCAGTAAACTCAACATCCGAATGTACGTGAAATGCATTGGGCACTATGGACTCTAACGTTTCGCGCAGATCTGCCAAAATCTCCCATAAGAGCAAACAGAAGGACGTTACTATGCTACCTGATCTTCCACTTGAAGTCTGGCAGATTATTTTCGCCTTCGCAACGTTCGTCTCGCTCGACATGTACTATGGGCGCGAATGGCTCTTGAATCCTCCCTCTGACAGTGACGACCCTCGCCGCATACATTTTGTAGGTTGGGAAATGCACCTTTCTGAAAAAGTGGCTAATAATTTGCGCCAGAGCACCAGCTATCAACTGACTTTGGTCTGCAAGGAATGGCAAGCCGCGTCTTTGCGGTTTCTCTATGCTTCTATCGTCATCTCCGACTGGGACCACGTCCCATTTGTTCTGCACGCGCTCGAAACATCGCGGGAGCGCGACGACGATGTCCCGCTCGGATGGTTCACGAAGGCCTTGGTTATCCCGTGCAACGTATTGGACGAAACGCGCGATCAGACTTTAATAGCACGCATTTTACGCTGCCTTCCCAACCTGCGCTATCTACGCCTCTCTACAACAAAACCGTCTCTCACTTTTGTTGAAAACCATGTGATTGACGTGTTGTGCACGTCCTGCTTGGGCCTCGAGGTGTTGGAAACCACGGAATATGTCGCCATTCTGCCATACGGGTCTTGGTCGGTGATTTTCGACTCCCTGAAGAGCCTCCATTCCTTCACCACGACCTTTATACAGCCAAGGGTTGCCTCCGATGTCGACGCACTCACGTCCGCTGCTGCCTCATCCTCCGTGACCTACCTGCACCTACACATTTCGCCTTCCGATGTCGCCAACGCAGATCTTTCCGTGCCTACTCCGAAGTTATGCTCTTTGCAGACCTGGGTATACGACGTGGACGTAACGGACGATGCGGACTTCCACAGGAATGTAATGAGGCCGACATTGGTCGCGTACAGGACCCAGCTCTCGACAATCATACTGTGTTGCGACTTTTACTACGGCCACCATGTCCAGACTATTTTCTCTCTAGTCAGCCGACATTGCCCATGTCTTGGAACACTCATGCTCGTTCCCACCCGCCAGCCCCAAAACGCGTGTTGGGAACCCCCGAATGATTCCCTTACCCTCCCCGATTCTGTAACTCTACTCGGAGTTTGTGCTTCAAAGTGTGGTGCTGCGTTGGGTGGCGGTCAGCTTCGTGGCCTGTTTAGGGTTTTGCAATGCATGAGCGCGGTGAGCCTGTGCGCCGTCAGGTTGACGAGTTGGAGGAACGTGAAGGACCTGATGGGGCTGAACCAGGCTTCCGAGTACGCCCGCCAGTACGGTCGTCACGTACTCGCTAAGCAAGGTTGGACACTCGAAGATCCTGATGGGAGAGCATTGTGGTAAAGTATGTTAGGAGCGCACCTTCTGCGTAACCTGAACATCGTTCATTTATTCCCGTCTTTCTGCTTTCATTTGCTATCTATCATACTTATTGTTTTCTTCATTGCTATCAAGGATATACTTGTATGGAAAAGTATTTAGACTCAAATGCCCAGACTAGTACTAATGTTATCATTCGTTCCATTCAGACTGCCCTTTTGGACTGACTTTCACAGTACTACCAGTTTCCACAGGCTCATTGTCGCTGCATTCCCGACGTGGCGCAAGTTCTTCCCGATCTGGTGCCATCAACAGCCGGTCAACTTCCTCAGATCGACCACTGCCAGCCTTTTACGTTCGACTGTCCGCCCCCTTGAACCACGCTTTGCCAAACTATTTATCTCTGCGCGTCTTAACGCGTGTTTATGGTCTCTCGCAGATATTTCTTACCAAGCCAAGCGCACCTCCGGCTTCTGGACAATTTCCCCGAATGGCTTGCTCCCTGGCACTCCACTACTCGTACTATGAAGCAGGAGCGGGATATGCTTCCTGAAAAAATGTGTAAGTCCAATGACTGATATCTGGTTTGTGATATAATCTTTCCGTTTATCTTAGTGGTTGCAGGAACGACGGCTACGCGAATGACGCACGTCAAGCCAAATTGACGTACGAGTTTTTCCCCTTTAAGGGAGATCCTCAGCGCTCAGCCGTCGCACGACGCGCATCGTCCAGACCACAGTTCCTAGCAACCTTTTCCCTTTTACATGGCTGCTTCCCTCTGGCAAGATTTCGCTTCCGTCAACTTGGGATAGCCCTTTTTTTGGACCACCACGCCGACGAGAAGGCTCCGTTCGATAACATACCAGATGCTGTTTGCACTTAGTGCTGCTGGAACTGGTAAGCTGACTCACACATTGGGTTTTGGCCTCGCTATTGCGTTACATGTAGATACTGCTGGATATGACAATAATACTTGGCCCATTTGACACTCCGCCGACGACTGCTTATGACTTCCGTCATGTACAACCCCGAGATTCCTGCTGGCAAGCGATGGTCTTGGTGCCATCGCAGTTCCCCGCACGTCGGCGGGCTTGCGCCTTGAAGCTTGAAATCTTGGTTCCTTGACTGCGGTGATGGCTGCCAACGAAGGTCATGGAGGACGCGGCGGTGAAGAGAGGGGAATCAGAGGAGGAAGGTACCGAATTGCCTGCTTCAGATGCAAAGAATAACCCGAATCTGACTCATCGTCCTTGTCCTGAGACGCGTATTGGTGCTTAGTCGTATTCCCTCATGATTCATGAAGTAGCTGCCAGACTTTCTGACGTGATGCTTCACCGTTCACGTCATGCAGCCAACGAGGTAATTAGTATGTTACCCTTGTGTTGGCTGTTCACAGTACTTATCAAGAAGACGACAATGTATAGCCAGCTCGGTCAAGTACAAAACTTGTTTGGTCTACATTCCAAATGTACAAGAGCCGTTGCAGAAAACGAACGAGTTAGAACCGGGGATACATCCAATGCTTCACCTCTTCGGTGCGCTCTTCGCCAACGTAATACCATCCGCCAAAGTAATACCCCGATACTTGCTCGCTTTTGGATGTCCGGTTGGACAAGCACTCGATGTGTGGTAGACGCCGATTCTGCGGCACTTGAAACACCCATCGTGCGCGCAGATCCATTTGCGCTCTATCTCTGTGAGCTTGACGAGGCCGTCACTGCGATATCTCGCGGACTCGGGAGGAGAGTAGTGATCACCGCGTCCAACAGGAAAATGGGGTTTTCGGGGAAGTTGAGATTCGACGTGGGCAGGAGAATGGGAGCGACGATGAGGAGATGGGTGCTCGGCTGGCGTAGAAGCTCTAGTGGATTCACGCGGTGGAAAGTAGGGATCGCCCACGATCGACAGACGGGCGCGTTTTGTGCTGCTCTGTCCCAAATCTTCCAGTGGTCTTTTCTTTCCGGTCATCTTTCCATCCTCCAGCGCGCGCATCGCGTCACACCAAGCATCCAAATCGTTTTCCATCTGCATCGCCTCGTCCTGGGAGCACACATCGACGAGCGCCTTGTTCAGGTGCGATTTCACATGCATGAGCAGTTTATCGTCACTCAGGTGATTCTTCGTTCCCTTCAGAAGGATATTCTGCGACCGCAGTCTCGACGTCCATTGCACAACGGGCTCGTTCCAGCCCTGTAGCGATGTCAGTATGGATTGCTCGATGTCGTCGGCCCAATATCGCAGAAGGAATTTGTCGCGCAGAGCAGCAATGAAGCGGGGTAGAGACAGCGTCCTCAGGCGCTGTCGGTCGTCGTAGTACCACTGGTAGACGAGGGGGTCGCGCAGACCAGATGAGAGAGTCGAAACAATTTTTGATGGAGCGACATCGTGCGTTTCGACATAGTTGGAGGCGAGGAATTCGTACAGGTTGAGATTGCTAGGCGTGAGAGGCTTGCAGGCATCGCAGGGGTTTATCAGAGGCAGAAGCGTTCGCGAAACATCGATACGGGGTTGGATTATCGTGTCATCTGCAGTCATTTTAACTGAGCCTTCAAAATCATCAGTTTGTGAGACTTGTGAGGGTGGAAACATACCAGAAAGACGATACAAGAAGACTGTAAGAGACTAAGAAGCGGACTGAAGGCGGAGAACCAATCTTCATCGGCCTTCTTCGGAATTTGCCAGCGCCAGATCGGGAAGAACTTGCGCCACGTCCGGAATGCAGGGAGAACGAGCCTGCGGAGACTGGTAGTACACTGGTAGAGGTGCAAGGCGTCTGGAAGGGCATTTTAGCCTTTATATTTAGACACACCGTAAATAATCAAAATTTGTTTTTATTGACTTCTTGGCACTTGCGCTAGGCAAAACGCATCACAAAAGACAAAGCTCAACTTTCATGGCCAACGTGGGGATCGAACCCAAGACCTTCGCGTTAACAATGTATTTGTATTAGCACGACGCTCTAACCAGCTGAGCTAGTCGGCCGATGAGTTTTAAAAAATGCGCCACACTACGTCTCGCATCTTCTGCTTTGGCTCGGTCAAATTAACAAGGACTGTAACTCTCTCAATTGAGATCAATTGACGGGTACCTGGAGGGAGCACGGTGCGCCAAAGTCCTCATGGCATTGTAGGACGAGACAACCATACCCTAGGGCATTGGCGGTGGTCTTGTCATTGTCCCGGCGCTTGGCAGGCACAAGATGAGTCAATAAGCTCGGTGTCAACACGGAGAAGACGAGAAAAATCTTCGAGACCACTGCGAATATGCTGTAGGTTATCGGTGCGCGCCATTATCTCTACGCTGGGGACCAGTTCATTATACGTGCTAGCCGAAGACAGTTGATGGCACATCCAGCAACTTCCCGGGCCGAATGGCCCGCACCTCGAGAGCTCTTACGTCTGCTCCGTCTATCGGACCTCGTAAATACCACCTTGGATCGCCCTAGCATGCCTCGCACATTCAAAGATGGCACCCAATACGCTCTGGCTCTGGCCGTGCAGAGGCAAGTCGTATACCCGACTGCTCCAACTCGCGTCGGTGTCTGCACTCGCGTTATACGGCTGGTAAGTCTGCATTGTACGGCGGTGTTTAGGTGCTGATGATGCACGCGACCATAGGGATGCTGGTATTATGGGAGGGTACTATCTATAGCATGGCAACATTAGCATTGGCATTGACTTACGTCCTTCGAAGGATTTTGAACACGCCTCAGTTTGATCACCAGATTCACGCGGCATCCACCGATGTAACGAGCTTCATTTCCAGTGGCATTATTCTAGGTGTGCTATCCTCTTTGCATTCTTTGGTCCTCGTTTGACACGTACTATAGGCGACATCTTTGGCTGCGCTATCATCGCGCCACTTTCTTGGACGGTTGGTCGCCGCGTGTCGATTTTGCTCTCGGTACGTCCGTTAAGTTGACAGGCGACACTCATGATTGAATACTTGTCTTCCTTCAGTGCTGGACCGCCCTCCTGGGTATCATCATCCAAACGGCGGCGGTCAACTCGACCATGATGATTATTGGCCGTGTCATTCTGGTATGTAGGCCTTAGACTTGTCCTAAACTTGCATCTCACGCTGCCCCAGGGTTTGGGGAACGGTGCTATCTCCGCTGCTGTGCCTGTGTTTGTCCACGAAGCCTCGGTCGCGAGAAGTTCAGGTACTGCCGTGGGTTATATTCATCATCGGTTCTTTCCTCGGGCTCAGTGGGTTTTGTAGGATGACCGAACAACTAAAGTCATGTGGAACATAGGCCTGGGTACGTCTCGTACTTTGAATTGACTGCATAGCTCGAATCGAACTTTTCTACAGCGGTATCCGCCATCTCCATCGTTGCCTGGATTGGATTTGGCGTCTATCAGAGCCGTAAGAATTGTTCACATCTTCTTGATTTGTAGTCTTCCTCACACGATTCGTATCAGCATTCCAGAACGGTTGGAGAGTTCTCTTAGCATCTCAAGCCGTTTTCATTCTAGTTCCAATTGTGATATTTCATGGTCTGCTTTGGTCTTTCACACCCTGTGATGTACATTCACATTTTGATCCCACCTAGGTGTTCTTGAAAGTCCCCGCTGGTTGTACGCAAAAGGGCGCATCGAAGAAGGTGACGCCTCGTTGGAGCGCCTAAATGGCAAAACTCTCGACGATCCAGAGGTCAAAGCGCAGAAGGCTGAGCTCATAAAGGCATTGCAACTTGAGGCGGAAGATTCGGCTAGCATCAATCTGGCCGCTTTCTTCAAGAAGGATACTACAGAGGTTGGTTTGAATGGCTTCGAGTCCGTTCAAGTCATTCATCTTCTTGATAGACTAAGGTCGTCCGGCGCATCTGGATCTCCTGGATCCTCCAAGTTGGGAGGCCATTCTACGGCGGTAACCTTATTGTGTGTCCCTTTCTTTTCCTTTACTACTCCCGTTAGGTCTCATTAGCAAGCTAGACTTACTGTGAGTGTTCGGCGACTTGTTGGGAGCTCATGCCGGCTGATTGAGTCCGCTACTAGATGGCAAGTCAATCATCGGCACCTTACATTTCTCGACGGATATTACTGCGGTGGTAACTGCCGCTCTCAACTCGAGTGCGTCGAATTGCCTTCCATCTTCCTCGACGACATTAATACGAATTGTCAGTGGTTACTCTCGGCGTCAGTGAGTGGGTATACTTTAGGTCATACCTCAAAGTTACACGTCTCGGCTAGTCATCAGCTTCTTCACTGTTCGACACTTCGGTCGTAGAGACATTCTACTCTTCGGCGCCTTGGTGCAGACTTCCGCCATTTTAATCTTCACCATCCTCGGCAGTGAGTGTTCTACCGTATATCTACTTTATACTCTTATAACGCCAACAGCACTCCCTGCTCACCTCACGACAAATGCCACTCGCTGGGCGCAGATTGCTATGTTATTCTGGTTCGAAGCTGGCTCCGGATTGTCTTGGAGTATGTTTCTCCCGTCGAACGGATCCAACCAATTGTTGACTTACCTTCCTCGTCGACAGTCTGGATGGTATACCTCTACGCTATTGAGATTGTGCCCACTCGATACCGAGGTCAAGCTGGGGGTATCGGTAATGTCGGTACCTGGACCATGGCTTTTGTGTTTGTGTACAGCGGACCGATTGCCATCAAGGATGTTGGGATCAAGTTCTTCATCCTCTTCATTCTCGGTATGGGCACAATCCGGCTGTTCAGGAATCGCATCTGACTGTTTGTTAGGTGGCTCACTCGTTACTCTCCTTGTCTATCTCTGTGAGTCTTGTAACTTCTTTATCTTGTTTGAGGTTATGGCTCATCTTTTCACAGTCGTGAAGGAGACCAAAGGAATGACCCTCGAGGAGATTGACTTGCTGTGGGCGTCGGAAGATTACAAGGCGAGACATCAGGATGTCCTCGGCTTGGAAAGCTTGGAATCTTTGTACGATAAGAGCGGAGCTGAGTCCCCAGTCTCCCCCGCTACCAAACTTGTAGAGTAAACGGCGGTCCATAATTTGTTTCGCCGACGAATGCACTTGTTGTGTTCTTGCACGTGGCTGTCGTAGATGGCTATCTTCGACTAACGGCCTAATTCCGTCCATGCTGTTCGACATTCATCGTATGACACATCCTCGCCGACTCCAACGTGTAGTTTCGTAAGGTGGCACTTCTTTCTCGTTCGGTAATATCATGATGAACGATTGGAAGCAGATAACTGTATACGAACAGGGCTTCAATGAATAGGTCCTGCCCAACTTCAATCTGAGGTCGCAGTGCCGCGATCCCGCGTGTTGAAGCGAGAGTGTGGACCCACAAAGCTGAGAGTTACTGACGTCAGTTCTTCGTCACTTCGAATTTAAATTCAATTTGGCGAGTCGCGAGATAAATGTTCTCTATCTGCGTTCAAACTCAAGGCTTGTTCTCTATATGCGTTCAAACTCAAGGGTTCTGCTTAACGTACCGTACGTCGCCATCACATAGCAGCATTTTTTGGAGAGTTTGTGGTGCGCTGATGCTGTACATCAATTGAACGGCCTGAACGGCTTTCTATCACCGCCAGCTATATTAAGCAGAGCCGGCTTAATCGCTCGCCTGAAGACAGACCTTTCCCTCCTCCTCCTCCTTCCTGTGATTGTACGTCGAATATGGCATTGGCCGCCTTCAAGGTCCAGCTCCGCACTTGGGAGACCGCCCTGAGCAACTATGAGCAGCAGAATTATGACAAGGCGCTGGCTCTATTCGAAGTGCGTCCGTGACTGCTGTAGACGTCGTGGTGTCCTCACCTCCGGTGATGCCAGGAAATTGCAGATTCCGGTAAACCCTGCATGAACGTGGCGCTTATCCATCGTGAAAGGGACGATTTGGAGCAGGCGCTACATTGGATGACGCTGGCGATCGCTATGGATCCATCACTGGCTGTAGCGTAGGAGAGCCTCACTTTTATGGACTCGTTTTGCTGATATTGGATCCAGATACTTTGAGCGAGGATTATGTTACTACTCGTTAGGCATGAAGCAAGAGGGCCTGGATGACTTGAGTGATGCCGCTCTCCGAATGAGAGGTGATCGGGAAATGTATGTTTGATCCGCCCTGCCATCATCGTTGGATCTCATCATGTCGAATACAGCGATTACGCTGAGCAAGGCCTCCGGTACAAGCTGTACGCGGCCGAAATCCTGTTCAACAAGGGTGTCGTGTTGCTCGAACTCGGTCATCGGTCTGATGGACTCGCGTGTCTGGGGAAAGCTGTTCTTAAAAAGGTGCTGCCGTCCCATCATAAGATGCACGAAGCGCTAGCGTACCCGGACAAGAAGTATGACCTGTATAAAGTTGTGAGAGATTTCATCCGTACCTCACCAATCTTCCCAGGCTTACATCTCTACTTCAGACTCCAGGTGTACTTTTTCGACCTACAGACAGCAAGATGAAGTTCCTCGAAGAGTATGATGACATCCTAGACCAGCCAATCCTCCACAAAAAGGGCCTGAGCCTGAACACTCAGTCGCTGATTGAGCTCGACAAGACTCTTCCTGGTCTTCCTCATCGGAAGGCTAGCAGCGCCCTATCCTTTACCACGACTATCGCACCCTCTGAATCAGCATCCGTTATCTACACGCCCAGTATACAAAGCGCTTCTCCCACGCGGAAACGTACGATTACTAGGCGCCATACACTACACGCCGGCGTCATCCCGTCCACGACGCGTGTTGAGCTCGAGCGCCAGTTGGGCAAAGACTTCCTCATACCTTCCACCGAGATATCGACCATCCCATGCGCCGGGCTGCGTATCACCCACGGTGCGCTCGCCGGCCTGATGGCGTTCCGGTTTGTTGTCTCCCTCGACCAGAAAATCACATTCCCTGCGCCGCGAAGGTCTATTGTCGCCAACTTCATCCTGGACACCGGGCTTGGAAGATCTCTGATGCCTCCGGAGACCCTCTTGGCGTTAGGCTATACGGGGCGTCTGACGCGTGGGTTCGCCTGTTGTTCACGCTGTGATTGATGCTGATGGGATGCCTTCTTTACAGTTGGAACGGAAGTGTCGATGATTATACAGGGCGTGAAGACAAAATGCGTCGTTGGTGAACAGGGCGACGCGGGGCGGCTCGCTAGCGGGTTCTTGACGTCTGGATCATTGACGTTCCATTTTGATTCGGCTATGAACGCACCGATACTCTATGGTATGCCGTTTATCCCGTCTCGATGTTGATTGATGGTGACACCGTATGCAGTGGCCGACCAACTGGCTTCGCACCACTTCATTCCGCGCACGGTGGAACCTACGAAACGGATGTCTCTCAAGGAGGTTATTGCGTCCTTGCTTTCATTCCGGAAACAGCTTGCTTGAGGTATCCTGAACATTGGGTTTCATGCTTTGTACTACTATCTAAAGGACGGACTTGGATTGCTCTATCACTCGTTGTATTTACTACCATCATGGCGATACGTTTAGGTTGCATTATTTCTGTGATACGGATGTTCAAATGTGGAATTGACAGACTAATGTTATAAGTAAGTTCCAGGCATCAATGTCATTACTCTACAATATCATAAGTGAAGGTACAAACTGTCCAAGAAAGAAAATATACAGGTAAAGTGTCCAGTACTACAGAAGCAAGCAGATAGGTCCAAAATATACATAACTCAAACAGACTCGATGAATTTCGTGCCACCATTGAAGGCGCGGTTCGTGGATTGGGTAGACGACTTTCGAGCGTCATTACGGAAAGGACTCTCGGGGCGAGAGGGGGTCATGGGTTCGGGAGATAAGACACGGGGAGGAGTGCCATTTTCCGAGGAGGTGCCGCTGCGATACATGTAATTGTGGTCTACAGAGACACGAGGGGAGGGAAACGAGGGCATCTTGGTGCCCAAGTCAAAGTGCACACTCGACGCGGAGTCTTCGGTGGGGTAGGGAGGACGGAACGGCGGATCAAGATGTTCGGAGTACGTCATTTCCATCCCTCTCGTCCTCCCTTCGTCGAGGGATTCAGTGTCCCATTCGTCGGTAGTGCCCGCCTGAACCCAGCCCTGTGTATGGGTAGGTCCTTCCGCAGAGCTCTTGGGCTTTCCTGAGGAAAATATGTGGGCGACTTTGGTGGTCCATGGAGAAGTAGCTCCGAGGTACTTGGCGTTCACTTCCTCGCGGTGTTTGCGCCTGCGATGCGCCCTCTCCGTCTCGGACGGATCGCGGTCGCGCAGCAGCAGGAATATTGCCGTACATGATATAACAATGACAAGGCACAAGCATACGACCAGTGCGATGAATCCTATGGACGATCAGTACTTTTTTTCCTTCATTCAACCTCGGAATTGGTGCTTACCGCCAACGGAACCCCCTATTTTGGGAGCACCTCGTTTCTCGTATGATTCATGGTTGCCAGTAAATGGGGCGGAAGAGTCAAAGGTCGGCATGACTCCCTGAATTGCTTTTGGAGATTGGGGTAGGTCGTGAAGAAATGCAATTCAAGCTGTGGGCGAATGGTGGTAAAAGGAGTACAAAAAAACAAAAAAAAAAACACCAGTGCAAGCCTGCTGCAATGCGGTAGTTAGAACAGGGAAATGGTTGCAGCTGAGTACAGGAAACGCCTTGGAGACCAGGAGCTGGACCGCAAAGTCACTGGTCAATTGATGTAAAACGTCATGGGAAGGAGAGACCCAGTATGGAAGAACATTCTCACGGCTCTTACGTACGCAAGGGATGCTGTCATAGCTGTCATATGATCACGCATCTTTCTCCGAGTCGTTCGCCTTTCCTTTGTCCTTAGCCTTTAGGCTTGTTTGTGCTGTATCAGAACATCTTGTCTTCCAATATCTATTTGACCCTTTTCTAGATGTTACCCGCATGGCTCTCACAACATCGGCAGTCATCCTTCTCTGTAGAAGGAAATTCATTGTTCGACCCTTCGTGTTCAGCTCAGGACTATAATGTGAAGCTCCCCATATGGCGGTCAATAGCTCGCAGACACTCGTGATCATTGAAGGTCTCCGTCTACACTAGTAATACTACCAGTAAGTGTCCGAGCGATCAGTGCGAATTAACCTCATGACGCCTCTGATATCCATTTAGAATTTGATTCGTACACAATGCTACTAGTACTACGCATCATCGCATCATCGAAGGATGTCCTTACCGCCTAATTCTTCGTCCTTTGGGCATGCTCAAGTTCAATCTCAAACTGTTGCTAATACCGGGCCGCAACTGCACGGGAAACCTATCGTCCAGGGCACGGAACTCGACGAAGAAATACATCTACTTGGCGGACCGACATTTCTTTCAACCTACCTGATTAGGCCCTCATAAGTTGGTAAGTGTTGGGCGCGCGAAATTGAAGCACCGCTGATTCTAGTGCTTACAAGTGCCTAGAAGGGCCATCTTTCAGGTTGAGACCCTTCGCGGCAAGCGAAAGTATGGCGCGCGATAATTATTGAGTCCGAGGGTGCACAATTGAGATGGCTCAACGATGGTCCAGGATCTACAACAACACCCAACGTCAACATGTCACAAGATCTGGTCAGCCCTGCCGATGAATTCCAGGAGCTTAGAGAGAGTTGTACCCTTGCGTCAACAGAGTTACACTGGGCTGCAAGTTTCACGAAGTTACGAGCGCAGCAAACGTCGAGGCTACCCTCCATCCTGTGAGTGTATACTACACTGAATTCTTCAATCTTAGTTTCGGGTATCTGTAGAAGCCCTAGGCCTAATTCGTCGAACAAAGATATAACCGCGCCGGTTTGCTGGCTTTGCACGTGGAATAACGAAGTCGCTTAAGCGGACTTAGAAACTCGCACACCTTCGTCGGTTTTGAGAACGCCGTGTGTCTTCCGCGTGTCAGCGCTGTATCTTGGGCAAATATCTGTCTACACGCTGAAAGCAGGTGTCGATGGGTATGCAGAACGTTCGATTCCAGTCCTTGAAATGCCGATTGGCAGTGCCATATGTCAATCAACTTCCACAAGACAAATTCGTTACAGTAATGACCCTCGAACTCAAACCTTCCTTTTCTGGAACATGGGCGTAGCTGCTGATATCTCATGTTCCGGCTGGACCTTTGTTTGCTGCCAACCCGTGACGCAAGCCCCTCGTTGAACGTGAGTGACTCCATTATAGTGCGCCACAATTAAATTCATCGAAGAACTTGGCGACATTAGGAGGGGTTGTCGAACGATCTATAGGCACACACAAACAACAGATTCCGCACAACTCCGCACCGCCTGGATGAGCGGCTGCCGGCGGTAAGTTATTATCATAATGAGATCGAGCTCCTGGTCCTTCACGGCAAGTGGCCGATTCGTCATACTTTCCCCTTCTTGATCTTTGTGAGACATGGTCTCGTTGTTCTTTCTTCGATTTAGGTCACCAATCCATCCAACGTTCTATACTAATCTTCCTTCTAAGTGACTCTCGGACTTCCTTGCCGCCGAATTCGCGCAAGTCATTGTGGGCGCGCAGAATAACAACCCCAATAACTCTCGTAAGAGCGTGATCAACAACGCGTCCTGCCCTGACCGATCATGATCGACCACCTTGAAATCTCGAGATTTAGTTTCGAAAGACTTGCTATTTGGCCGGCATATTTTGCCGAATCGAAATCTCCGTGGACATCGTTCATCGAGCACCTTTAATTGTCCATTGTTTGCCGGCACTCTTTCTTTCTCTTGCCCTCACGTCTCCTCGCAAATGTCCTCCCCTACACCTGCTCCCTTGGGTTGGGTTCCCCAGAATGAGGGCGGGGACGAGGTGGGCCCCAGTCAACATTTCACCTTCCCCATCGACAATTCGGAGACTGGGCCTGTGTTCTCTGACTCACTCGCATCCTTCTCTACATTCCACGTCGACGAGGCGGACTCTGATGAAGATGATCGACAAATTCAGGCAGCAGATCATATTCCACGGCCGCCGAATTCCTTCATGCTGTATCGTAAACAAGTCTGCAAGGATTTCGCTAGAGTGGGACCTAGGAGCCGCCGGAGCAATCGTACAGGACCAGCCCCAGTCCCTGGTCATATTTCGAAACGAGCTGGAATTATGTGGAAGGCGTTACCGCCAGAGGAGAGGAAAGTATGGGATGATTTGGCAGCGTTGCATAAGGAGGAACATGCGCGGAAATATCCAGGCTACGTCTATAAGCCAGTACGGCGCTCTGCGTCTGAACGGCGCCATAAACGTTCGAGGTCGACCGCGCATCGACAGCCTCTTGGGCGTAATCCGGCTGCTTCTTCATCTCAGGCTACTTTGACGAGTCGAGCTGGTACCCCGCGGTCGTTGAACACCACTCCAGTGCCAGATTCGCCGATCAGTGCCTCTTCTTCCATTCGCTCATCCGAGATCGCGCAGACGCCCTCCCGAAGGGCGCTTCATCGTAGATCACTGTCCGTTCCCATCTTTCCAAATCTCCCGCCCGTGGTCGACGAGGAACCCCAGTTTTCCGAGCGAACACTGCGCCGCCGTTCGCGGTCTATTACTGTAATGACCGGCGAGGGCAGGTCGTTCTTCTCCGATTATCCCTTTTCCACGTCCAGTGATTTCATGAATTTCGAGGTGCGCTCGAGTGATATTTTATGTTCTTCCACCTGAGCATTATCTAGGACGCGTTCATTAATTATCCACCAGAGCTCCCATCTGCGGAGGTACCGTATAACGAGTACAAGGATGGTGGCCAGTCATCCAGCTGCGCCACTCCTGGTGAGGTTACGCCATACCATGCGTCGCCGCTTGCAACGGTGGCATCCAACCTTTCGGGCACTTCTAGTCTTTCTGGTTGGAATGGCGAGTCAATGCTTGCCCCCCATCCCCAGGCTACTTCGTCGTGGCCTTCGTTTTCAAGCGATGATTATACCCCGCAAACTGCCGAAACGTTCTACGATCAGGTGTATCAACCAGATGGGACGTTCCATCCAAATCCCAATATACCATGGAATTCCCAGCAGCCGCTGTACGGCTCCGAGTCGCCTGATGGATATGGGCCGGAGTTTTACAGCAGTATGGAGGCGATGGATGCGCGCGCGCTTCACCAGTACGACATTGGGTTGAATGAGCAGGTCGTTTCGCGCGCAGCGCCGACTTATCTCCCGTTTGGATTATACCCTCAGAACCACGAGACTAATTAGCTGATTCTTCTGCGCCAGGTTAATATTTATTTATCATGCCACATCCCGAGAACTTTAATTGTAGATTCATGTTCCCAACTCCATATAATGTGTTTGTATCGTGTACATTGTGGTTATATTGTAAAACATACAGCCCCCTTTCGAATGATCGTTGACATCTAGGTATCTAATGGATTATGGTGTACAATGTAAGTAAGACCGGTGCACGTCGACGTGGTACCTGCGCCACATATCAGCTTTCATGCTAGACCCAGTCCCCTGTCCCAGCAATGGAGCAGTCGGTGTCAAAATGAAACGATGAGGATGCCCGGAGCATCGTGCATGTCCTCCGATCACGCACCAATGGGTACAAGCAACCCATCTGATTGTAAGGAATTGAGACGCTGTCGTGTTGCGTCTCGAAACAACGACAGCTCTTCGCCGCCTCCGTAGAACGGAATGGTGCCCATCGTCTTCCTCCGACTTAAACCCGGCACTCTTCCCAATATGTTCTGCTCCACGTCATACTTCGGCTTGCTCGCCGGCACTAGAGCCTCCTCAACCAGGCCCCGTCGTTCTCTTTCTGCCTCTCTGACGAGCGCCTTCTCTCCGCGCGCGGCCTTCTCCCTGACCTTATCGTTGAATGAAATTTGCTGGGCCTTTGCCTTGACTATCTTTTCCCGCTCCTTCCGCTTCCTAGGTATCGATAGGTTTTTCATCGTGCGATACGGATAAGGCTTCCCAAGACCCTTATAGGCAAAGTACGCGTTCCAGTCCATCTTTTTCCACCGATCAGAGGCCTCCGCCTCCGTGACACATCCGAGCTCGATGAGCCGGTGCAGAGTTTTCCCGGATAGAGGCGTTACGCGCGGGTCTTCTCGCATACGGATCTCGTACTCGGCAAGTGCGAGGTGCTGGTCGAAGATTTCGGGGATGGGGGAATGGGTGCGGGCGGTGGCGAAGTCGCGTACTGTGATTTCGGGGGATTTGCGGTCGGTCATAGTCATCGGGGGGTCTGTGTAATCCAGCTGGCTGTCCGAGTCGGCGAGCGTGGAGGAGGCCCGACTTGACCCGCTCGCGCTGCTGGACTGGGACGAGTCCGAGTCGCTGGCGCCAAGAGAAATCAACGTCTGCGATCATACATCATAATGACGATCAATTTGGATGATTAGCGGTTGGCACTTACTGGGATTGTGGCGGTCTGCTGTGAACCTCGTCGGGTCTGATATCCAGTATCCTGATATCCTGGGGGGATTGTAGATATTAATACATATAACCACACGATAGAAGTTAAGGGATCCCGACACACATCAGAGGACGATTTGACCTGCACGTGTATCGCAGGCATGTTTGTGGTGCTGAATTTCGAAATCCCTGATTTACCATGCATGTTGTCGCGCGTCCGCGAGTTTGAGTGGTGATTAGGGTGGAGGAGCCCGGAGACAGCGGTGGTGATAGAGACCCTCATTGCGAGTACCGAGTCTGTACGACGGCCCATTTTAATTGGAGAGATGCGGGAAAAGGGAGTTGAAAGAGGGACTGATGAAAGATAGGCGGCGTTTAAGTACGCCAGGTTTTGTCAACCGCCGCTTTACGCCGCACGTGTCTGGAGGCCGTAACGGATGAATGCGGAGGTATGATAATGGTGGGTGACACGTCCGAGAGAGAAAATAGGTGCGACGGTGGGCCGGACTCTGAGTAAGTAGAATTAGCGCTGCTTTATATATATCACGATATGGTATGCGTTTCTCCCGGTGCGAAGAATGCCTCCGTTACAATCTGCCACATCAACACGGGCAGAAGCTGTTGAATTGCGGTTCACGCTGCTTTAGGAGCAATGATATGATTCGGGAGAGAAGGAAGCAACCATCCAAGCGCTTCACGCATGTGTTTCAGGAAATCTTACCTTTTCTGAGAGCTGGAATGTCCCGGTGCGCAAGCGGACCCGGAGAGAGTTTGTGATACGTACTGCAGGTTATCTTATCAACATAAGCTTTCGTGGATCGCCCATCTTGAGACATTCGTAGAACTGGAAAGGTGATTCATAAGCTTTGATTTGTAGTATGAGCGAAATCAGACGCGCCTGGTCTATTCCGCAACTATCTGACTGCCCGATGCCCTGCTTTCCCCACTTCAATAACGCTCATACTAATAGAGTTTGCGGTAGAGCGTGAGGAGGGAGTAACCAAACCTAGGTCAGGGTCAAGGCGGCGTGAAGTCCTCGACCACCCGTCGTCTTCTCGCGTGTGCAGTACAATAGCCAAAGCACTAGTCGCTTTCTCGGACCCTACAAGCAAGCCTTGCGCAAATTTCTACGTTTGAACCGGCGAAACACCGAGGGGGTCACCGATAAACTGGCGATTAGGTTATCCAGTTGTTGACCACACAGAAAGATTCTGCGCGGAAAGAGGGCCGTAAAGGAATTATATGGGATTACGAAAAGTCAGAAAGAAGACGCAACGATTGAAAGCTCACTTACAGAGATGTCTTGGCACATTCAATCCAACGAATGATATGGGAATGTGGGCGGCTAGAACAAACTGACAGAGTCGGATCTATCCCTACCCGGATGCTGAATAACGAAAGCTTTAGTGCGCAGTCTCGAAAAAAGGAGCCCAAGAGCCGACAGCATCGGTCATTCTGTCTGTTCGCTAGCCCTTGACTCAGAGTCTCAGATGACTGAGAGCAGCAGTCGGTCTCCGATGTTCGTCCGTCTGAATTGCCGTGAGAAGGCGATGGATTGAATGTGCGCAAGATTTCCCAAGAACAGCCTCAGATACAGGAGCAGATTCAGCAGCAAGCGTGATTGCTGCCTAAGCACGCGAACGCGTTATCTAGCCGCCATGATTGAAACCCGGCTTAGAGAGCGCCACAGAGGAGCAATATGGTCAAGAATTGGTTGTAAAATCGCGAAGATAGCTCTGGATGCAAGAACATGGTTGTCGCTGGTGAAGCAAGGTCGGCAGATTCCGGACCCCTGTTTCGGTTGCGACGCGTGGTCCCAACGCGGTTGCTAGTCTGCCTCTCACTATGATGAGGGCGTTCAATCTCCTGTTACTTTCCCTGCCGTTCGTCGCTGCCCTGCCCAACGACGGCGGCCAGGTCGTCTTGAGCAGCATCGGCGATGTGTTCCGCGACCCCAAACAGGCCATATTGGACGGCAAGCATGACATGCAGCAGTGGATACACGATGGCAAGGAGTTTATCAAGCAGAACAATATGCTCTGTGAGAATATCCGTTTTCACATGGCCTCGTGGCGCTTATAACACTGTTAATAGATGAACTCGTTTCGCACCCTTCGTTCGACGAGCATCAGCTTAGATTAACCGAACCAGACCTTTGTGACCCGTCAGTAAAGCAGTACTCGGGATATCTCGATATCGCCGAGGACAAGCACCTCTTTTTCTGGTCAGTTGTCTGGTTCATTTCTTTGTATTTCTCCTTAATCTCTTCGTATTTTTGTCAGGTTCTTTGAAGCACGCAATTCTCCCAAGGAAGCGCCGCTTGTTCTTTGGTTGAATGGCGGTCCGGGCTGTAGCTCAACCACGGGACTCCTTTTCGAACTTGGACCGTGTAGGGTTGACAAGGACGGTAGCAACACGACGTACAATAAGCATAGTTGGAACACCCATGCCAACATCATCTTCCTTGACCAGCCCGTCAACGTTGGTTACTCCTATGCTGACGGTGACACCAGCGTCAACACCAGCCCCGTGGCTGGAAAAGATGTTTACGCTTTCCTCGAGCTTTTCCTAAACCGCTTCCCAGAATACTCCGAACTTCCTTTCCATATTGCCGCGGAGAGTTACGGAGGAACGTACGCGCCGAACATTGCCAACGTCGTGTACAAGGCCAACAAGGCCCTTGCCTTGGCTCCCGCATCCAAGCCCAAGGTCAAGAAGATCAACTTGACCTCCGTTATTCTCGCCAATGGTCTTACGGACCCATACATACAGTTTGGCTCCGTGGCAGATTACGTCTGCGACGGTCCATTCCCCGTCTACAGTGACCCAGATGGTGTTGAGTGTAATACCTTGCGCTCCAAGATTCCGACTTGCCAGAGGCTCATCAATTCCTGCTACAAGTTCTCATCGAAACTGACTTGTGTTCCCGCTATCCTCTACTGCAACTCGCAGATTTTTGGTCCCCTCATGCGTCAGCATTTTACAATATATCTCTTAACCCGCTTACTCACAATGCCAACAGAAACTGGTCTTAATCCGTATGATGTGAGGAGAACCTGCGACAAGTCGAGGGATGGCGACCTCTGCTATAAACAGATGGAGTGGATCGACACCTGGATGAACCAACCGAAGCACAAATCTGCTCTTGGTGTTAACCCCGACCTAAAGTTTGAGTCTTGCAACATGCAAGTCAACCAGGCATTCGCCATGCAAGGGGATGGAATGCATAACAGCGCTGTCCTCCTTCCTGACCTTGTCAACGATGGAATCAAGCTCTTGGTATATGCGGGCAACGCTGGTGAGTCGTTCTGCACTTTGCATTCCGCTCAGCCATTAAATGCTCCTTACAGATATGATGTGCAACTATGTGGTCTGCTCATTTCCCGTTCTTTTCCATACCAATGTTGATGTCCGCGTATAGGGTAACGAACGATGGGTGGAGGCTCTCGATACCCAATTCACCGAAGAGTTCCTCTCCGCCACTCCACTTCCGTGGATAATAGTCGAAACCGGAGAGAAGGCGGGTACTGTGCGCAGTGCTGGTGGGGCTGGTTTCACGGCGGGTAATGTTACGTTCGTCAACGTGCACGACGCTGGGTGAGTGGCCTTTACCGCACTCGGTCTTCGCATCTAATTTACTGCACGTCTAGGCATATGGTCCCCTATGATCAACCGGAAGCTGCACTGGTGAGTTTCCATGGTTCCCCACTCGAGTACTAGGTCTGAACCCACCGCATAGGATCTCATTATCCGTTGGATTATGGATATCCCTCTCTCGTAAAGGGGCCTAGAGACCAGCCGAATACCAACGAACGCATTGTAACCTTTTTTGTAACATAATCTTACGTCTCGCGCATTATTCACGGCTCACGATAGACCTATAATCAATATTCACCTTGTAACTTCAAACAGCCGAACAGAAATTCGAAGTGGCCGCAAATCTCGCGCCGGGCGGGTAACACGGGTTCGTCAACATTTACGTGTATACTCTGACCGTTATGCCGCAGATGGAATTCACTCGTTTGCAAGCGCCGAGAACAATGTCCTCAAAGCTTCCTTAACGGTTTCCTTCCTGGCTGACCGCCTCTGGAAGCTAGAAGTCATCTATTCCACATGGAAGTGGCGCATTTTGGGGGTCATGCACAGGATCCGAGCACTGCAAGAATCTCCGTGACGCGTTTTGAGCGAAGGAATTTACGTCTGAAACCGAGTCTGGTGACATAAATCACAGCTTCGCCGGCGTCTTCGTTCCGTATTGCGAAATAACTTCGGATGTGCTGATCTTTATAAAAGCAGGTTCAACTCTACCAAGAACCTCAGCATTTTGCCCACCGCATTCTCAAGCATCTTCGTTCTCACGCTTTCAATTCGCTTTCATCCTCACCTTTTATTTTAACGAACAACCTTTCATCATCATGAAGTTCACATCTGCCATCGCTCTCGCCCTCCTCCCCGCCTACACTCTCGCCGTCTCGTTGGGCTACGATGACAACTATGGCGTTGGGAGCAACTCTCTCAGCACCGTCGCGTGCTCAGACGGCCCTAATGGTCTTATGACCCGCGGTTCACTACCTTCGACTCTCTACCCACCTTCCCCCACCTTGTTTCCACCTCTGATGTCGAGGGCTGGAACTCGGCGCAATGCGGGAGGTGCTACGAGCTCACGTACACCAACGCCCAGGGAGCGGCGTCAAGCATCGTCGTGACCGCCGTTGATCATGCCGTGTTGGGCTTCTACACCTCGACGCAGGCGCTCAACGAGTTGACGAATGGGAATGCGATAGCATTTGGGACTGTGGAAGTTGTTGCGACTGTCGTTGATGCTGGGCGTTGCGGGCTTTAATCATGTCATGGTCAATGGACACGTTATGCGCGCTACTTATGATTTTGGACTTTTTTGCACGGACTACAGACTCGACACATATGTAGACTACTTAATACTTACTTGCATTTGTTACATACCTTGCTTTTTAAGTTTTGTTGAATTCAGGTTGAGGTTGTTTTTGGTGGTTAATTATTTGAAGGCAAATGGCTGAAGGGGTTGACACGTGCTCGGCTGAGGATGTCAACGCACCACTATCACGACTTTGTAGACGCGAACAAAGGACATTTTGATGAACATGCCGCCTCCTATGACCGAGCGTCTGCTCGAGAACTCGCTAGAAGGTCTCAAAGAACGAATACAGGATCCGGCGAATCTAATACATTAGCAGAGTTGGCAACGCCATAACGGATGCGTACGACTTTGACGACGAGGAGACGACCGTGTTGGATTTCGCGTGTGGCACAGGTAGACTTTTTCATAACAAGAAAGATGTTTATAATCCACTTACAGCGCAGGTCTCTTATCGCGGGAGCTCGCGCCAGAATGTAAACGGATCCTCGGTGTGGATTATCAGCGCCGGGATGGTGGCGCAGTTCAATGAACGCGTCGACAACCAGGGGATTCCGATAGAGGAGATGCACGCTCTTTGTGTAGATCTCAATGGCGAAGAAGACGAGCTTGAAGGAGAGACGTTTGACGTTGCTGTAGTAAGTTACAGGCTTTCTATCTTTTAGCGCCAAAATGTACTCAAGCCAGAGCAAGTCGTCGATGGGGTATCATCATCTTGGTCTCCCCTGAAGAAACGACGAAGATTCTCGTCCGATACTTGAAGCCCGGTGGATGGCTCATCGTCGCGGATGTGCGCACGAAGGAGGGCGGGGCCGCGCTGGATAAGTACGCGGGCATTGTCGTACACACCGAGGGGTTCAAGGAGGAAAGAATGCGAGACATGTTCAGCGCGGCTGGACTGGCATCGTTTTCGTTCAGCGTCGTCACCTCCGCCAAGATGGATGGTGTAGATGTTTGATGTATTCCTTGCAACGGGCATCAAGACATGAAAGTGACCGGTGACTGCTTGATATGTCGCGCCTTGTTCTCTTTGGGTCAAGTCGAAGACATCAACCGTGTGTACCCTCTGCGTGTATTGTAACCGCAGTGCCGGTCTGAGGTCTGGCTACCATGCTACTTCGCTACTGTCTCGCAGTGCAGATTTCGCTATTGACGACAGCGATGACTTGCTCGCAAGATGCCGGTGTGTAAATCTCTCCTGCAGCACCTGCTTGTCTTTCCAGAGCGCCCTGACCTGTTTTCTCAGGAACATCAGAGAATCCATCATCACTCGCTGCTTCTTCCCTTCTCTTATTTTGCCTTTCCGCTTGTGGCGTACTTCTTGGCTATATCCTAGTCCTTACATTAGCTCTCGTTGTGCGAATACTCACACTGCCGATGGTAATATTCTCATTTTTCCAACTTTCGTCAACTCGTGAGCGGCGATAGCAGTAGATGACCTTCGATCTTGACTCTCGCGTTTCTCGTACTTTGTCATTCCTCTCTATCATCGTATCATCGGAGACACCTTCATCCAATGAGCATCGGCGAAGTCAGTTGCCACAGGGTAAGAGAACTCCATACACACCAAGTACAAGGGAACTGCCTTTTTGGGTACAAAGAACGCCAATCTCGGCCTGCAAGCATGTTGATAAAGCCGCGCAGACATTGTGGAATGGAGCACGTCTGGCTTCCCCTCCCTCCCCTCCTTCTGCGCGCCTTTCGTTGTTTGTCCGTCATGCAGCTTCCCAACCTTTCCCGACGATGTTCGCTGGTGCGTACACCATGCTGATGTGCCGAGCTCTGGCTGATGCCATAGCGTGTAGGCGCTTGCATTTCGCTTGCGTTGTTCGGGATTGTTATCACCCAGGTGTGTACTGCAAGTCGTTCAGCATTGTTCAGTACTGATGTCTCTTGTCAGACGTGGAACTACTTCAACAATTTCCCCAAGTTCGTCGACGATGCGATTCATTTATTAGACGCCGATTGACGAGAGTACATCTTCAGAGACAACATACGACTAAAGGCGTTCGTGGTTACAGTGTTTACCCTTGACCTTGCGTCGACGGTATTCCTGGCGATGTGGTCCGTATTTGGCTCTTGTTGCTGAGGTTGTTATATTCACAACGTCCACAGGTTGTATCGGTTATTCATTGTGCGCTGGGCGGACGAATCTTTCCTGGATGTCTTACACTGGAGTGCGTCTCTTCTATACAACTTAACATCGCCCCGCTGACTGTGTCTTCAGCTTTATTCATGGGTGAGATCCTCGTCCATGAACATATCTCAATCAA